>SRLM01000332.1:1837078-2085171 GCA_015708895.1 Populus ilicifolia | reverse complement strand
AAAATATATTTTTAGAAGTGATCTCATTAAATCTTTTATTTTTCATTACTTTTATATATAATTCATTAACATTAAATTAATTTTTATTGAAATTTTAAATTATAAATACTATATTTTTAATTTTTTTAAATAACTTATCAATATCATTATATTTGATATCTTTTTTATGCTGTCATTTTTGTATATCAGAGAAAGATATCTTATTTTTTTATATTGAATTATTTTCTTTTAAAAAATTTTATTTTTTTATTTTTTAATATCTCAAACAAACATAAATAAATATAATAAAAATAAACTCATGTAGAGTCAACAAATATAATTGATAATTCATTATAGTTGAATTGACATTTTCTGGACATCTTCATTCATTTACTGATGCCTTGTCTTTATCTTCTGACGCATATATATAATACATGGCTGTGAATTAGCCGCCTGAAGTACCAGAAATCAAATCAGATCAAGCGAAATGTGGCCATGTGCATTTGACAGCTTTGCTTTGATAGGCTCGGAAACATCTATACGAATTTGTTTAACACAGTTTATATTATCTTGATTCAAAATACTATTAATATAGAATTATTATTAGGTAATTGTATTTACATATGGTTCTTTTATTATATAATTTCTATTTCTTTCTTATTCACTAATAGTCATGCGTATAAATATCACAGTTATAGTTACTTACAGTTACTTTTATATATTCTGCATAAATCATTTTAGTATCCATAACAAAAAAATAAAGTTTTTCTAATAACAAAATCTAAAAATTTTAAAAAATAAATATTAAAAAAACATGTAAAATACTTCCATATCCAATACGAGAAATTATACTAAAAGTAGCTAATAATATATAATAGTTATAATAATAATATCTTATTCCCTAAACAAACAATCCCTTAAAATATATTATGTTATAAATTCTCTAACTGATGTTTCCCTGTCTGAACAAATAATTCTATTGCAAGATTATAAACGTGTGTGGCTGTGAAGTAGCCGCTTGAAGTACCAAAAATCAAATCGGATCAAGTGATATGTGGCCATGTGCATTTGACAGCTTTGCTTTGATAGTGTGAGGCTTGGAAATATCTATAATACCCTCCACGGACTTCAACTTCAACTCCAGCATAAATTTTGAAGACCGAATTCATTACAGGGTGCCTTTTAATGAGATCAAGCGATATCAGCTACATTAATTGTCTCCGACTCGAGCCCCGTCAAAGCCTTTTACGTGTCAGAAATGAGAACGGTTGATTAGTCAAAAAGAGAACCTGATTTGAGGAGGAAAAAAATCACCCGCAAATTCTCGTACGCATTTTAGTAGAAACTAGTTAGGTCCCGTGCTATTGTGCAGGCAAATTCTTTTCTATTAAAAAATATTAAATATTAAAAGAATTAAGATTCAGGAGTTTCCGATTTGTCTGGTGAGGAACAAAATCCTTAGATTTAGCTGCAAGTGATATTTATAATATTAATTACCATAACAATAATAATAACTATAATATAATTAATAATGTTAAACACACTTGACTCAAATTTTATAATTTTTATTTTTTTAAAATCAATCAAGTTTATAGTTTTTTTAATAGTAATAATTTTTTTCAAATTTAATAATAATTAATTTTATTCTTTAAATCAAATTTATGATTGTTTTATAATATTAATAATATTTTTTTAAATTTATTAATTATTATATTAATAATATTTTAAATAATAATAATAATAATAAATTTTTTTCAAATAAATTTAAATGAATCTTACTATAACATCAAACCCAAACCCAAGAGCTAAAACAGCATAAGACCAGTATATATACTTACCGTCAGATTTTGATTTCCAACTTTTCTATCGTTGAGAGCTAATTTTTTTATATACACTGTTACATTTTAATTTGCACCCAAAAATACCATAATGTTGAACACGGTCACTGGGTTGTGGCCACGGTGGTGGGATGCTAGCAACGAGAGACAAAAACTGTTTCTCGTCATTGCAATCACCATAATAACAGTGTTCTGGTTCTTGTGGAACAATATCAAACCAAAGAAGGCAGTCGCTGCGCCGTTTCCGCCGGGTCCTCGTGGTTTGCCGTTAGTTGGATACCTTCCATTTCTTGGTAATGACCTCCACAAGAAGTTCACTGAACTAGCTGGGGTCTATGGCCCTATCTACAAGCTAAGGCTCGGAAACAAATTGTGCATAGTGGTTAGCTCCCCACCACTAGCCAAAGAAATTGTTCGTGACAAGGATACCATATTTGCTGATCGTGATCCACCTATTTCCGCCCGGGTGCTCTCATACGGCGGAAATGATATCGCTTGGTCCTCTTACGGTCCCCAGTGGAGAAAGATGCGCAAGGTTTTGGTGCGCGAAGTGCTAGGCAATAGCCTAGATGCTTCCTATGCACTGAGAAAACAGGAGGTTAAAAGGGCTATTAGAGAAGTGTATAATAAAATTGGCAGCCCTATTGACTTTGGTGAAGTGGCCTATGTAACAAGCCTAAATACTGTCCTGAGAATTTTGCTGGGGGGAGGCACAATCCAAGGAGAGAAATGGACTCATTTCGTTGCACAGTTTCGGCGTCATGCAGCAGAGATGATGGTGCTATTTGGAAAACCTAATGTTTCAGACCTTTTCCCCGTCCTGGCGAGGTATGACTTGCAAGGTATAGAGAGACGATCAAAGCGACTAGCAGTCACTTTCGATCAATTTCTTGAATCTACAATTGAGCAACGTTTGAATGAAGAAAAGGCACACATGGATGTGAGAGAAGACTTCTTGCAGGTTCTCTTGGATCTTAACAAGCATGAAGATGCTGCAACATCAATTACAACGGACCAACTCAAAGCCATGCTACAGGTATGAATACTTTAATTTTTTCTGTAAAGCCAACACTTAATTAAATTAAATAATTTTATATAATTAATGCAAGATAGAAATAAGTAAAGTTGTTCGCATAATTAAAGATGAATTATTGATATAATTGATGAAGTTGTCGGTATAATTAATAGAATATAAATAGAGATGAATTATTAGTATAATTTATGGCATAATTGGTGATATGATTTATGATATTTGTTTCCTCACTCTTGCCTATAAATAAACAATGTTTGTAATCTTATTTTACACATCAAGATAAAGTAAAGAAAAGGAGAATAAAGAAAGAGTAATTACATAAAATTATGAGGTATTTGTGAGAAAATAAATGAGGTGTTTTCTCTTAAAAATAAAAAGATTCTTAGTTGTTCTCTTATTATTTAAAAGAGGTTGTAATTTCTACATTACTGAGTAAAATTCTTCTATACTTGTCTGTGGATGTAGTCTAATTGAGTGAATCACGTAAATTCTTGTGTATGTCATTTTTTATTTTATCTTATTTCTTACTTTTTGTCTTGACCGGTTTGCATCATTGCATCCTAACTGTGGTATTAAAGCCTTCATGGTTGGTGTTGTTACAAAATTTATTCATATATATATGATACTATTTATGTCTACGAATTATTCACCTATACGATACTATTCATGTCTACGAATTATTCACCTATACGATACTATTCATCCATACAGTACTATACACATACGTTACTGTTGGTGTTATAGAAAGTCAGTGCGGTGATTAAATACAGTCTAGGAAGTTCTGTCTAAGAAGATTAGGTTTTAAGTGGGACTATTTGTGACCCCTCCAATATTTATTGTGAACTTACATAGTGAAGTATTATTCACACGATACTATTTATGAAGTATTATTCACACGATATTATTTATGTATATGTTACAGATTTGTAAAATGGTGATAACTGAATAGATCATGGTGAATAAAATGGCAGCAAAGTATGAGATTGGGAGGCTTAAGAGGAGCAATCTCTCACTATGAAAAATAAAAATCAAAACAATCTTAAAGAAAAATAATTGCTTGGCAGCGATTAAGGATCGACCCAAGAAGATCACTGATAATGCAAAATAGAATGAGATGGATGGCAATGTTATTGCTAACATACATTTAGCATTGGGTGATAAAGTATTATCAAGTGTGGCAAAGAAGAAAATAGCCAAGGAGATATGGGAGACTCTAACAAAGCTATACGAGTCTAAGTCTTTACACAATAAGATTTTCTTAAAGCGGAGACTTTATACCCTTTGAATGGTAGAAACCACGTTGATAACTGACCACATCAACACAATAAGAACTCTATTTTAACAACTCACTATGTTGGGTTAACAAATAGAGGAAAATGAATGAGCATATCTTCTACTTCAAAGTCTTCCTGAATCGTATGATCAACTCATTATTAACTTGACCAATAATATCCTCTCAAACTATTTAGTCTCTGATGATGTTGCAGTTGTTATCTTGAAAGAAGAAAATAGACGCAAAAACAAAAAAGATAGAAACAGTTTAAACCAAGCAAAGACATTATTGATGTCAAGAGGAAGAACAACGGAGCGTGGCTCCAGTGGGAGTCAAAGGCAGGGGAGGTCCAAATTAAGAAGTAAGAAGACTGTGAAATGCTATAATTGTGGTAGAAAGGGTACTTTAGAAAGGATTTATGGTTTGAAAAAGGTATAGACAATACTACAAAGTCATCAAAACCTCAAAGATATGTTGTAAACACCTCAAAAGATGGAGAGGTTTTATATAGTGAAGTAGTGACAATCTCTACAGATAGAAAAGTACTCACTAAGTTCTGGGTATAGATTCAGGAGCAACATGACATATATCTCCTAATTAAGATTGGTTCCATACATATGTACCCATCTCTGAAGGCACAATGTTCATGGGTGATAATCATGTTTTAGAGATTACTGGAAGTAGCACCATCAAATTGAAAATGTATGAAGGCTTAATTCATACTATTTTAGGAATGCAACATACGAAAGACTTAAAGAAGAATCTTTTGTTCATAGAACAAATTGATAGTCTTGGTTGTAAGATCCGAATAGACAATGGAATAATAAAAATTGTCAAAGGAGCGCTGGTGGTTTTAAAAATAAGAAAAATAATTGTAAACATATTTGTATTAATGGGAGAAACACATCACAGGGCAGAAGCGTCAATCGCATCAGTCAGTCTTGTGGAATAGAAGACGATGATGTGGTATAAAAAACTAGGCTATATGTTAGAGAAAGGTTTAAAGGTTCTCTTTAATCAAAAGTTACTATTTTGACTTGCAAAGGTTACTTTATCTTTTTGTGAGCACTATGTTACAAGTAAACAATATAGGTTGAAGTTTGGCACATCAACAACTAAGAGTAAATGCACTTTAGACCTGATTCACTCTGATGTTTGGTAAGCACCGGTTATATCCTTCAGAGGAGCAAAATACTTTGTATCATTCATAAATGATTTCTTTAGAAGATGTTGGGTGTATCTAATTAAAAGGAAGGTAGATGTGCTTGCAGTCTTTAAAACTTTTAAAGCGTGGGTAAAACTTGAATCTAAAAAGAAGATCAAATGTTTGAAGATTGACAATAAAGGAGAATATATCAATGATAAATTTAATAACTTCTGTCAGCATGAAGGTATCAAAAGGCAGTTCATAATGGCATACATTCCACAAAAAAATAAAGTGGTAGAGTAGATGAATAGAACTCTATTAAAGAAAATAAGAGCAATGTTGAAGGCTATAGGTTTAGAAAATCCATTCTAGGCAGAAACAATCAATATCGCCTGTTATATGATAAAGCGATCTTCATCAACTACAATTGAGCTAAAGAAACGAAAGGAGATGTAGACTGAAAAACCAGTTGATTATTCTCATTTGCATATATTTGGAAGTCATGTATACGTAATGTACAATACTCGAAAAGTCAGCAAGCTAGATTCAAAATCTAAAAAATATGTATTATTGGGATATGCTAATGGAGTGAAAGGGTATCTCTTATGGGATCTCAATGCCCACAAGGTAATCATCACTAGAGATTTTATATTTATAGAAGATAAAATACAAGTATAAGAATATAATAGCATTTTAAAGGAGACTACAGCAGTCCGGATGGAAAATACTCAGAATTATACTTCTTCTGAAGCTGCACTAGAGCATGAAAAGTAAAAATAAATAAAGTTTAAAACTCCTAAAGTTCGACAATCGATTTGTGAAAGAAGACCACCAGCTTGACATTTAAAATATGTTACTAAAACCAACGTTGCATATTGTCTTCTAATAAAGGATGGAGAGCCATCAACTTTTCACAAGGTTATCAAAAACAAAGATGTATCTATATGAATGATAGCAATGCAAAAGGAGATTGAAGCTCTACACAAGAATAATACTTGGGATCTTGTTCCACTACCATAAGAAAGAAAGGTCATTGACAATAAATAGGTTTACAAGATAAAGCGTGATGACAATGATCAAGTAGAGCGGTATCGTGCAAGATTGTTAATGGAAGGATATGCTTAGAAAGAAGAAATAGACTTCAATGAGATATTTTCTCTGGTGGTATGACTTACTACAATCAGAGTAGTTTTGACAATGTGTGCTATATTTGATCTTCATTTAAAATTGTTAGATGTAAAAATTGTATTTCTTCATAAAAAACTTGAAGAAGAAATTTATATGCTCTAATCAGAGGGTTTTGTTGAAACACACAAGGAGAACTTGGTTTACAGGTTGAACAAATCTCTATACGATCTCAAACAGGCACCGAGGTGTTGGTATAAGAGATTTGATTCCTTCATAATTAGCCTTGGGTAAAACAGACTTAATTCAAACCATTGTACGTATTATAAGAGGTTTGAAGAAGATGATGTTTTCATCATTCTATTGTTGTAAGTGGATGATATGTTGGTAATAAACCCCAACAAAGATTGAGTCTAAGAATTGAAGGCACAGTTGGTTTAGGAGTTTAATATGAAGGACTTGAGACTAACAAACAAGATTCTAGGGATACAACTTCACCAAGATAGAAGTAAAAGAAAGATTTGGCTTTCTTAAAAAAAAAATTTGAAGAAAATCTTGTGACGCTTCAATATGCAAGATTGTAAGTCAATTTCCACCCTACTTCCTATTAACTTCAAATTATCCTCAAGTATGTCTCCTAACAATGAAGCAAAAAGGATGGAGATGTCCGAGTACCATATACATCAGCAGTGGAAAGTTTAATGTTTGTCATGATAAATACAAGACTAGATATTACACAAGCAGTGGGAGCAGCTAGTTGATACATGAAAAATCCTGGTAGAGAGCATTGGGATACTATTAAAAGGATCTTAAGATACATCAAGAGTACCTCAGATGTCGTATTATGTTATGGAGAATCAAAATTTACTGTCAGAAATTATGTTGACTCAGATTTTGCTGGTAACTTTGAGAAAAGAAAATCCACTACAAGAGGCTATGTGTTCGTAATTGCAGAAGGAGTTGTAAGCTGGATCTCTAAACTTCATACTATTATAGTGTTATTCACAACAGAAGCTGAGTATATGACAACTACACAAGCTTATAAAAAAGCAATATGGATAAAGAAACTTATGGA
This sequence comes from Populus ilicifolia, assembly GCA_015708895.1. NCBI lineage: Eukaryota > Viridiplantae > Streptophyta > Magnoliopsida > Malpighiales > Salicaceae > Populus > Populus ilicifolia. The sequence goes on along the minus strand of SRLM01000332.1, from coordinate 2,077,701 downwards.
GGAGCTCGAGCACAAACAAAAGAATATTCTTTTGTATTATGATAGTTAAAGTATCTTGCATATTATAAGGAATGCAACATTTCATTCAAGAACAAAACACATAGATGTTCAGTATCACTTTATTCGCGAAGTAGTGGAAGATAGAAATGTGGATTTTCAAAAGGTTCACATAAAAGAAAACCCAGCAAATACTTTAACCAAACCGGTCAATACTGATGAATATGTATGGTGCAGATCCTCTTATAGCCTAGCAAAAACATAAGCAGCATAAAGATGGCAAGAATAGAAAGGATAGAAGAATCACAGATGATTAAATGTGAAGACTTGATTAAATCATCAAAGTCTTCAAATAGGAGAATGTAAAGTCAACACTTAATTAAATTAAGTAAATTGATATAATTGGTGGAAGACAAAAATGAGTGGAGTTATTAACATAATTAGTAGACTATGAATAGAGATGAGTTATTGGCATAATTCATGGCAAAATTGGTGTCATGATTTATGGCCTTTGTACCCTAACTCTTGCCTATAAATAGGCAATGCCTTCAAGCTTATTTTGCATACAAGATAGAGAGAATAAGAGAAGAGTGAAGAGAGAGTAATCCCACAAAATTATAAGGTATTTATAAGGGAATAAGTGAGATATTTTCTCCTAATAGTAGAGACATTATTAGTTGTTCTCTTATTATTTGAAAGAGGTTATAATTCTCACATTACTTAGTAAAATCATTCTATACTTGCCTGTAGACATAGTCTAATTGGGTGAATCATGTAAATTCTTGTGTGTCATTTCTCATTTTATTTTATTCCTTATCTTTTGTTTTATTGGGTTTGCATGTCAATATCCTAATTTTTTTTTAAAAAAAAAACAAACAAATTCTTCTACTTTAATTTCAATTATTATTTATATTTTTAAAGCCAGTGTAATGTATCTTTCTGGATCTTACTGGTAGATAAAACTAAAGTATCATTTCTTCGGAACATTGAGTCACTTGTGAATCAGTCTTTCATTTCTTGGGAACATGGAGTCACTTGTGAATCAGCCTTGGAAACATATGGACCTACAAGCATCAGCAATGTCCAAGACCACCTTAACAAAGGGTGATTAGAAAGTTCAGACCGAGCAAAGCGTGCTTTAGCCAAAAAAATTGAAGTAGCTGCTGCCTAGCAAGTCTGCTGCTTATCAAAATCATGCATCTAGCTAGCGTTAAAAATAATGTTATTTTTGATACACAGGACATTTTCGTGGGCGGCACTGACACAACTACAACCATGATCGAATGGACAATGGCACGACTAATGCAACATCAAGAGGTAAGGCAAAAGGTATACCAAGAATTACAGGAAGTTGTTGGAGCGAACAACATTGTAGAAGAATCCCACTTGCCCAAGTTACGGTATTTGGATGCTGTGATGAAGGAGACATTTCGTTTGCATCCTGCACTGCCTCTCTTAGTGCCCCGTTTTTCAGGGCAATCATGCACAGTGGGAGGGTATACCGTTCCTAAGGGTACTACAGTTTTCTTGAATGTTTACGCTATTCACAGGGATCCTAATCTGTGGGACAATCCCTTGGAATTTAGACCAGAGAGGTTTTTGAATGATGAAACCAGCAAATTTGATTACTCGGGCAACAACTTTCAGTATCTCCCATTTGGATCCGGAAGAAGGGTTTGTGCAGGACTCCGTTTAGCAGAGAAGATGCTGATGTATTTACAGGCTGCATTGTTGCACTCCTTTGAGTGGAAGCTGCCAGTTGGAGGAGTGCTGGAACTATCTGACATCGTTATCAAGAAAAAGAAACCCTTAATAGTTATCCCAACACCAAGGCTATGTAATTTAGAGCTTTACTAGAGGGTGGAAGGACCTGCAATCTGCTTTTGTCCAACGCAGTCGTTGAAGCATTTCAACCTACAATAAAAGAAAACTAGTTATGTTTTTACTATGTATTTTTATAGTTAAAAAGACATTTATGAACAAATCAAAAGGTGTGTGTGTATGTCAAGAATACGTGTGCTACTAAAAACAAGTCATTACTAATAACTAAAAATAAAACTAGAAAAATTAAAAGATATATATAGTTTAAGATATTTAATTTTTCAAGATGAAATATTTATCTAATTGTATTTGTTAAATCTTGTTTATTAAAATATCTTTTTATTTAATTAAAAGATAATAAAAATAGCCACACATATTAAATTAAATAAATAAAAGAAAAGAAAATATTATGTAATGTTGCATATATTATAAATATTTTTTTAATTTTAAAAAATTTATTAATACAAAAGATAAAAAAATATAGATGAATTAAAAAATATCTTTAAAAATTCAATGCACATAAAATAATTTAAAAAAATATCCAAAAAAGATAAATAAGCAAAAAAAAACTCACAGATTAGTGATATCAATTGAAAAATAAATTAAAAAATTTATATATTAAAAATATCAATAAATTTTTTTTAAAAATCAAATATTATTGCTTAGCAATGCGAATTTATAGCTATTATATTTGTTATACTTGCTATACAGAGGTTTGCAACCTTGTCATCCTATGTTATTTTCTTTTCCACAACTTCAATAAAATCAAGCATATATATAATTTTGATGCGATGTGAACTCTAAAATGAAACTGATAAAATGAGTATGTTTATTTGTGTGTTTAAAAAGTATTTTCAAAAATTTTTAATTTCAATGTTAAAAATATATTTTAAAAATAATATATATATATATATATATATATATTATTTGTAATATATTTTTAAATAAAAAACTTTAAAAAACATATTTAAATCCTAAAAATAATCGACATCTTTATTGCTGCTACCGTTTAAAACGTGTTTGAGGCTGTAATAGTGATAGTAATTTAAATTTTAAAGTGTTTTTTTAGAAATATATCAAATTAAAAAATAAAAAATTATTTTGAAGTTAAGCACATTAAAAAAAAACTGAAAATATAAAAAATTTATTTTAAATAAAACCAAAAATAAATTTAAAAAAATAGCTTGTACCATATTCCTAAATACACCTAAAGAATTACATTGGTATTTTAACAAGATAAAAACAGAGTAATTGCTCATATTTTATATTCGCAGTATTGGTCAAATTTTGTACCAAAATAGATGTGAACTATTGAAAATTTTATCATTAGATAAAAAATATTTTCTAAAAATATATCTGATATTTGATGTGTGAATAAATTGAAAAGTAAATAGTAAGCGTGGATTTTTTTATAAATTCCTAATCTCAAACATAAATGACTTAAATTAATAATTTGCTATCTAACTATGCCGGATGGGAGGAGACCATTGGCCCAGGAGGGAGGAGTGGATAACGTCTCTGTGTACTCATGAGAGACTGGGATACGTCCCCACACCACGCCAAATTAGTTAGGTATATTTCACACTACTTCACCTTTATGAATGATTTTAATATTTTTAATTAAATTAAGTCAAAGTAAAATTAATCACAAAGATAATCTGAAACTAGCCAGGCCACGCTACACCGAAGGTTAGAGTAAAACAAAAATCAAACAAAAGAAATCTAGATATTACTTGCATATTTCTTTTAAATAACCATAAATTTAAAATTAGTGTCAAATAATATTTTTATTTATCATTAAAAAAATATATTGAATTAATTTGAATCATTTTAAGTTAACATGGAAAAATTATAGGGATAATCTTAAAAAAAAATAAATTTAAAAGATAAACCTCAAATAAATTAAATATTAGACGATAAAAATGATAAAAAAAACTTAATTTAAAAAAAAATTGATTCAACCACTCAAACTCTCGATATTAGTCATACACGTCGTCAGATTTAATAATTTTTTTATTTTATAAATTATTTTTTATCTAATAGTTTTATGTGATAATAAAGCTAATGTTATTTTTTTTTCTAAGAGAAAAGAGCTATGATAAGCATTTGAGACTGGAATAGTAAAAGCAAATTGTTGATAATAAAAGGTGAAATCAAAATTGTTAAAATTATGATTTTGATGTAGCACAAAAAATACAAAATAAACTTGAATTGTAAAAACAAATCATGAAATTATAAGAAATTTTTTTAACAATAGTTGCACTGAACTTCTCTTAAATTCTTAACAATATCTATACCATATTGTTATCTACATCAAGTTTATTACCAGAATAATTATTTTTAAATGTCATGTGTTCAATAATTCAAAAATCAATTTAAATTAACCTTATAATCACTTCTAACGTGATTATTAAAACCAAATTGTGATCAATACAAACACAACTTAGATATTCTATAAACATATTTTATTTTGAAAACATCATCAATAAATAAATAGTCAATAAAATTATAACTATATTAAGTGCTATAGATTTTGGTTTAGAATTCAATATATCTACGGGAGTTTATATGTGAGTTTCATTTTTTTTAAATTTGATTTTTTTTATTTTAAGTTAAAAAATTTCATATTTTTAAATTACTTTAAAAATTTATTATTATTATTACAGTTCCACACAATTTAAAAGTGAAAGTTAGGCTAATTATATTGGTATTATCATGTCAAAGTGTTTATTTTTATGTCAAAAATCAATTTTAAATGTGACTTTCTAGCATCAAAAAATTAATACTCCGTAATATTCTTATTTTTCCTTCGACAAAACTAACCACTGGCATAGATCTAGTGGTTCGTGCTTGGAGTTTCTTCGTGTGACCAATAATGTTTTGCTTGAATAGTTGCTTGGAAGTATAAATTGGGTTGTTAGCATCCAATAAATGGTGAAATGATATAATAAACAAGAAATTTTAGAAATAGTGCAATATATGATGTTTTTTTTTGTTAAAATAGTAAAAACAATTGTAAACTCGTGATTTCATCTATTTTTACCTGTTTTACTTATTTTTAAGTTTTTAAAATGATTTTATATGTTAAACATATAAATAAATATTGACTAATAAAATAATATAATTTTACAAGTCAATTCGTGATTTTAACATTCTTGAATAATTATATTTTTTTAATTTAAAGTTAAATAAAAAAGATCATCAATTACTAAAAGATGAAATTATATATTAAAAAAACATATTAAAATAAATAGATAGGATATTTTTGCTTAATATTTCAAACTTTCGATTTACATCATGAAATCAAATGGATTTTTTTCTTCATATATTTGTAGCAAAAAAAAACAAATTAAAAAAGCCAGCATCGCAAGCTTATATAACCCAATAAATAGGGCTTTTGGAAGGAACAACCAAGGTGCGTAGGTATTTATTCTTAGGCCTACATGTTTGAGCTTGTTTTTTCTTTCATTTTAAAAGGATGAATAACTTATTGTACATTTATTTTTATTTTTTAAATAAACATATAACACATCACTTATTAAAATAAATGATGCATTGTTTTTTAGCTAAATTCTGACCACTACTTTGATGATGGGAAAATTAAAGCTATGAGATTTTAACTTAACAAACCTATTTTTTAACTTATTTAAATTTAAAAATCAATCCTAGAACATATAGATACCAATTTAGCAATCCAATAAGTCTAAAAGGGTGCTCAAATCACTAAATCAAACCAAATAAATTTTCTCACCCTCAATTTAAATTTGTTTTTGAAGCAAAATAAAGATTAAAAACAATTATTATAAAACTTTTCTCACCTAATAAAATTCATTTACACTAATTTTGACTATTTTAGAGGTCAAAATAGATATAAATAATAATTTTTCTTTATATACCAGAATGTAACAATTCTCTCTTTGTCCTCTCATGAGAAAAAACTAGAAAAAAAAAACTTTGATATTAAAATTAAATTTTTAAAAACTAAAGAAATTCGATTACTTATAAATTAAAAAAAAAGATCAAAATAAATATTTTGTAGCATCATTTTCATTTTGATCATTTTTACTTTGATCAATTAACTATTCAACCAACTATTCCTTCCCAAAAATTATGAAATTAAATATTAATTTAAATTCAAAAAGGTTCAATTGTACTAAAAATATCTTGAAAACCAAATTGAACATTTAAGAAAAATCAAACTATTTCAATCCACATTGATTCGTAAAAGAGTGCACATTAAAATTGCTACACAGAAATGCTTAGTGTTTTGTGCAATACCATCTGACCCCGCCTCGATCGTAACCATAAAGTGGTCATAAAACAGTGATTAATTCATCGCCGTCTCTCTCTTTTTTTCTTCATTTTTTTGCGTGTTATTCTGAGGCATTCATCTACATTACTGATCTCAAGGTTTTTCCCCTGCTACTGCATATATTTGCAGATAGAAGAGCTCCAATTAGCTGTTCAAGCCGAAGCAGCAGGCTTGCAAACAGGCAAATCTTTTTCAAAGTTAGGTGGGATCCGGAGAATTGGGTTGCTCTCAAAGAAATTGACGGGCTTCAGATCAAAGCTCGATGATACGGTTGGCATGATAGGGAAGTCCTCTTGGCACGGTACGTGATGGAAGCCTAATGTGTACCACAATACAATGTCCTTGTTCTCAATTGGACGATCCCTGAAAAAAGAAATGAAAAATCAACATGTTTGTTAAAAAAAGAAATCCACAAGAAGTTAGAAATTGAAATATTTAATCAGATTAGTTCTGTCACGAGATATTATAAAAGGATTCAATGCGTTCTGGTTATGAATTGAGTGCTAAAAACTTGACATTAACGAGCCTGGGACTCGAGCCCACATAACATTCGAGATCAAATTCCCTAAAGGCGAAGGGGAAATGGCTTGCTCCAATTAAGATTCAAGCCCATGACATTTTTTTCCTTATTCAATTAGAAAACCGATTCAAGTGGAAATGTTGGAAAACTGGAGATTTCCCAGGATGACAAAAATTAATTGCCAGAGTAATATTTTGATTTTTTATTTGAGTGGAAATCCATACCTGTCAGACCACACTGCAAGAGTGTCTTCACCTTGACTCTGGTAAGCAAATAAGCCACCAGCCCATTGCTCGCTCTGGTTATATGGAGTGACCCATATCTGGTTATTTGTAAATGCACCACGTTTTTGGGGAGGATCGTCATGATCTAGCAAGCTAGCAGCCGTGCCGCCGGGAACCAACTTGTACCCAACGGGGTTTCCAACCCGAGTCCTTTTCATCGGGTTTACCACATGGAACTCGGATGGGTCGTAAAGTTTGAGCTGAATCTGTGCATCCTTTTCTGTCTTTGCCACATTTCTTATAGCTTTTAAGTAGCTCCTCCGCGGTGATTCTGCGGGAGAGGTCCGTTGCTTCTGAATGTTTACCTTTACAAAGGAATTATCAGAGCCATCTATGTCCATGTCAAGGTAAAATGTGACGTAGTGGTCATGTACAACGCCGATTACGTTTTCTGACAAAAGGGTGCCATAGAGATTTTGTTGACCCGGAACTTGGTTCGTGTTCACGTAAGAGGTGCCTTTCACCATCAAAATACCACTAAGTCCAACCTGTGCCCAATTAATTACATTATTCCTTTATTAGCAGTTGTTATGATTGCATAATGGCAAATAGAAGTTCAAACGTGACATCCTACAACTAGTGGTAGACAGATGCATGATGATCAAGAAAAACTCCAACCACTGAAAGATGTTCTCCCCTAACATATGTTGAAAACTCTTAGGTGGACTAATTAAAGCATACAATATTATTCCAAAGAACAGGAAATAAGATGTCCTCATCCCAGGAAAGAAAGACATTGAAAGTGGCCACTAACCTTGATTCTGATTAGTCCATCAGTTTGGAACTCCCAATCAACTATATAATCATAGTTCGCAACTGATGCTGCCATTCTAACCACTAGCGTCACCTTCGGTCTAACTTCTCTAATCTGGCAAAACAACATAAAGCAAACTACAAACGGGAGAGGGAAGAAAAAAAATCAAGTAAACAGATTAACATGGTTTGATAGGATTCATTTCCACACCATTTTTAAATCAAACCCTATATGAATAAAACTTTAATTAAAAAGGTTATCCAATAATCTTTCGGATTGATCAGTGTCCGGTAACTATACTGGTTTAGTTAGTTAATTTATATAAAAATGATGAGACACCATGTTTGAAATAAATTAAATTCTCGGATCCAAACCTTCTTACCTCCATACCCGTAATTGGACTCTCCGAGTGCCGCCATCCAATATCACCGGCATAACTCTCGAACACGCAAACCATATGTGATCGGACATATGGAGTTCCATCACCAGCGGCGAACACACCATCCATATAATAGGCATTCCTAGGACAATCATTAAGCAGGTCAAGTGGCATGGCCTGCAACCCAAACCCGTATTCACCCGCATCCATATACGTCTTAAAATACCATGCATCAGTGGGGTCCATGTAAGGCACAAACAACTCACTAGTATACCCTTTATACATCACATTCCTCACCTCCCCGCTATCTGGGTCCCGGACCTTAGCCCGAGATATGATCACCCCAGCTCTAGGGTCGGGTTTAAGGTGAAATTCCCAATTAGCCCATTTGACTAAGTGCTCATCTTCCACCGTAAAACTCGGCCCTTTTGGTTGCTCTATTGAAATTGGATTGACAAACATCATCTCGGGATTGATTTCCTGTACAGAATAGCGATAATCAGTGTTGGCTGCCTTTGGTATGGGTATGTCCTTCCCTTTATCTGATATCTCCACCACTTCTTTACTATCCATATCAAGCAAAACAGTCAGCCCTTCTATTGGTCTCATGTAAAAGTTTGCAGTGCCCTTCATGGAGTAGCACTGCACCTTAATCAATCTCCTGTTCTCTTCATTTTCACCAAACCAACCTAAAGAGATTGGCAAGCATGCAAGGTCCTGAAGATCAACTCCACGTTCGATGATTGTGCGGTTGAAATCAGCGTTCGAAAGCGGGGCCCACGTCGATGATGTCATGTCCTCTATTGTCATGGTGGGGTAACCTGAGCGAGAACCAGTTTCTTGTACAGCCACCTCGCCAGTACTTATATCCACCGTTAAAACGTATGACTTGCCAGCCACGCGTGCGACCACGGCTGCTTTTCTTGGTAACATGGAGTCTCCTTTTTTCCATTTAAGGACAAGTGTTTTATCTGGTTCTTCCAAGACTATAGAGTGGAAAGCACAGGGAGATGATGACTTGAAAAGGGTGTGCGATTTTAGGATTGTACGGACTTTGTTGATCTCTGAGATTGTTAAGGGGTCCAGAGGATGATGGGGAGTGTCTGATTCGTGGTTGTGGTGCTTGGGATTTGGTGGTTTTTCGAGGATGTTATCGGCGGTGGATGGTTTGTTGATAGGCCGAAAGCGGTTCTTGGAGGTGCACCAGGGAGAGTTGGTGGAGCAATCAAGGAGGTCAGTGGTGGAGTTTGGTTGTGGAACATAAGGGAGATGAACCCATGTGAAGAACAAGACAAGAGATACACTAAGAAAGATAAAGAGGAAACGGAGGAAATTTCTTGATTCCATCTATTATTTTGGTTTCTGGTTATTTACTGTTAATTTGTTGTGTTGTGAGAGACTGAAAGAGCGTGCGGTATAAAGAGGAAGGAGTGGAAATGAACAGCTAAGAGAATCTACATTAAAAAAAATAAAAACAAAAACCGAGAAATTAAAAATCAACTTCAGTGGTACCTGAGTATTGAAAGGCGACAAAAAGATGACAATAACCGTGCATTTAGGCTATGAATATTTTTTTATTTTAACATTTTATTTTTTTTTACCATTGATTCCCTCATCCAAAGCTTGATACAACATGAAAACCTTCATTTATACGTAATCCCTTAATTATTCCTCGTTAATTATCATCAAGAATCTCTTTTTAACTCATATTTTCTATTTTCCAGTAAAACACACATTAAATAAAAACATGAAAAAATATATAAGAAAGAGCCAAATTGTATATGATCTTCTTTAATTATTGGTTAAAGAGGTTAACCAGTAATTAAATGTGTGGCACATCTCACATTTTGTTGTTTATTTATCATCCCTAGTAAATTTTTCTTTTTTTTGTCCATGAGTTTTTATTTATATTTTGATCATTAAATTTTATTTTTTTCCAACTCAATCCTTATAATTAATATCAATACTGTTTTCAATTGGGATCAATTTTGATTTGTATGCTATTACGTATCCAATATGGCATCATAGAATATTATAACATTAAATTATATATCAATTTTACAAAATAAAATTTTAGGTTATTATTAAAAAGAATTGAAAGATGAATTACCAGAATTAACATAAAAACATAGCCTTTTCATATATATTATTTAAAGGACATGGGAAAATTCAATTTGGTTCTGCAAGTTTTAGTTTTAGCATTTACTCGGTCCTTGTTTTTTTAAGTTTTTGCAGCTTGGTCACAAATTTTATTTTTATTATGTTTTGATCTCTGGATATTGAAAAAATGGACAAGTTCATTGAAAAGGAATTAGAAAACGAATTGTTGTCCGTTCTATTAAAATAAAAATGAGTGGTGATGTGTTGTTTGTCTATTTTTTTATAAAAAAGAAAAGAAAACAAAAGAAGGCTGATTGAATGAGCCCTAGGCTTTTCAAGGCGCATGAGCTCGTCCTTCCTAGCCTACGCATGCATGGCACTTTTGTTAAATATCCCTTAACTTTTTTTCTTGGGAATCTAAAATAAAATTCTTTTAAATAAATTTATTATAATAACATTTAAAAAAAATCCAATAATGTCATATTTTTAGAAGTATATTTGAGTTTTTTATTTTAATATTAACAATTACTTTATGAATAATTATATATTTTTTTTATTTTTTCTCTTTATTTTCCCACTATCCTCCTTCCTTTTTTTTTTCTGTTTTAAAAGAATGCATTCCTTTTTAGCAGAAAACTACAATAACTACAATGAATTTTGAGATCTATTTTTTACTATTTTTATTTTTATTTTTCCTTTTCAACTAAAATTTGTAGTCACATGAAATCCACGGGTCTAGAATCAAAGAGAAAATAATAAAAGAAATAATTTAAAGTAATAAAATGATATTTTTTTAATGTTGAGATAATGTTAAATCATTTTCGGGCTTTGCATTCTTAACATATTAAATCTACAATTTAAAACATTAACTTCATTAAATTTAACAATTTTTTTAAACTATTTTCATTTAATAATATAATAACAAAATAGACACTTATAGAATTACCTTATAGAAAATAATTCAAAATAAATTATAAATAAATATTAAAATATTAGATTAATAAAAAAAAAGCCCAAAAGAATTCAATTGAAATAAAAAAAAATAGAAAAATAAAATTAAAAAAGTAAACAATTTGAAATTGTTACTTAAAACAATTTTGATGGATCAACTACTAAACCTCCTAACCATAATTATTGTCTAAGCTGGGTTTAAAATTAAACAACAAAGAGTTGTTTTTACATGATTTAGTTAACTTGATGGGTTTATAGACACCGTAAATATACAGTAAAAGTGTAGTATAATTTTTAAAAAAAATTAAAGATATATTTTTTATTTAATATTAAAATAATAATAAATTAGATTAAGATTAGCTTTATAACTTAACTCAAAAAATCTACAACTGAAATCATAGACTCTAGTAAGTTTTTTAAAAAATTATTATTTTTAATTATTTTTATTTAGTAATATAATAAAAAAAATATTTATAAAAATTAAATATAAAATACCAGAATATTTATTTAAAACTAAAATAAATTATGATCATCAAGTCAAAATTAATAGAATACTAAGTAATAAAATTAAAAGGAAAAAGTTTGGAAGGTAGAATTTAAAAAAGAGGGGTTTGAAAAAAATTGAGTTGCTTCGTTGTATGTTTATTTATGAATAGGGAAGCATCATAATAATGTTTTGTAGTCTTTGTTTCGTAGAGAGAATAATTTTATCCATAACATGTTTCGTTAATTAAGCAATCTAAATATATAGAAATTCTTATGAGATATTAATTAATTCTTTCAGTGGTTCTCGTGGGGGGAGGCGAAAAGCAATGTAATCCCACCGATATAATAAACAAATAAAAAAAAAACAGAGAGAGAGAGANTTCAGTGGTTCTCGTGGGGGGAGGCGAAAAGCAATGTAATCCCACCGATATAATAAACAAATAAAAAAAAACAGAGAGAGAGAGAGAGCCGATACCGACATTTTGATGTCATGTTCCAGGAATCCATCGTCGTGGATAGATCAGAATCATTCCGTGGAAGGGAATCACCAGGATTCCAGATATTTATATATGGCAACGTGCAACTTGCGAGTTATTTATAATTTAAAAAGTTCGTATCATATATGCGAATCATTGTGGTTTTTATGCATAGAAAATTATGGTATTTTTGTTTATAAAATAATATTTTTAATAATTTTTTAAAATTTGTTTTTATATCATCACATTAAAATAATTTTAAAAAATTAAATTTTAATTGAAAAAAAGTCGAAACTGGCTCCCAGCTAATGTCGCAACAGCTCTCTTGTACGCATTACAAGTCCTTCAACTATGGTTATTCGACTCGTTAATTTATTGGTTAGAAATAAAACTTGTAATCGGGTAAGTTTTATTTTTTTTTAATCGGTTAAGTAGATATTGACTTGATTAAGCTCAGGTGACCCAGTGAATCAACTTGTAACTCAATTCATCTAGTTAAACTCGAATAAAATCTAATCGTGTCAACTTGAAAGGTTGTTTTTTTATATAATTTTAACAGAAAACAATACCATTTAATTAAAATTTTGAGAATGTTTTTCCCATATTTTTAGTATTATGTTATCAATAAATTATTGACTTAATATCCGTATCAATAGTACTTTAAGTTGCACGTATCATTTGTTTCAAATTTCACTTAATTAATATATAATTTTGAGAGTTTATGCATCGACACACTCAGATATGTTTCATTAACATGTTCACTTGAGATAGACAGGGATAAATGCAGCAAACGACAACTGATTAAGAAGAGGTAGCTGGCCTGCAAACTGGCAGGTCCTCCTCAGACATGGGTGCTGCCTTTAGAATTGGATTGCTTTCGAAGAAGTTGACGGGCTTTAGTTCAAAGCTCGATGACACGGTTGGCATTATAGGAAAATCCTCTTGGCACGGTATGTGATGGAATCCCAGGGTGTACCACAGCACAATATCTTTATTCTCAATTGCTCGGTTCCTGCTGGCCATGAAAGCAAGTCCTCTTTTCAATTAGTTAAATTTGTAGCGTTAGATCAACAGTAAAGCACTAGCAAAAGATGGCAGTTCTCTTTTACTTTATAATGCAATGGTGCAGATATGCCGTGTGAGGGTTCATTCGCATGTGTGGGCAGAGTTTCCTCTGTATTACCTTTTAGACCACGCAGCAAGGGTGTCGTCTCCTTTGCTCTGATACGTGAAGAGTCCACCAGCCCATTGTTCATTCCGATTAAAAGGTGTCACCCATATCTAGCAGACAAGTTTTTTAAAGAAGCGAAAAAAAATACTGAAATAAAGTGTCATATTCACATCTATCGTGGCATGGATACCTGATTGTTTGTGAAAGCACTTCTTAGTTGTGGAGGATCAAGGTGATCAAGCAAGCTAGCTGCATTCCCGCCGGGGACGATTTTGTACCCGGCTGGATTCCCCAACCTGGACCGTCTTGAAGGGTTAATAACATGAAATTCTGAAGGTTCATAGAGCTTAAGCTTAATTCGTGCATCATCTTCTGTTTTCGCTGTGTTTCGTTTTGCTTTTAAGTAGCTTTTCCTCGGTGATTGACCTGGCAAGGTCTCCTCCTTGACTAGATCAACCTTAACAAATGTGTTATTAGTGCCATCAATATCCATGTCAAGATGGAAGGTAATGAAATGATCATGGACAACACCGATGAGATTTTCCGAGATTAAAGGGCCTGAAGCTGCTTCTTGGTTAGGTATTTGATCCGCAGTTTGATGTGGAGTGCCTTTCACCATCAGCATCCCCGAAAGAGAAACCTGCTTTGAATAATGTGGTTAGCGTGAGTGGAGGCCATTTTTATAAGGAACAGGGATAAAATTAAAGGCTTAATAAACACACCCATTTACACGCCTCCTAGATCTTGCCAATATTCACGGATCATGGAATGGACTGAGTGCCATCAGTCCATCAGTGTATTATTTTCAATCACCAAAAAAGAGAGACAAAACTGAAGTATGTTCATAAGATTTACCGCAACATGGATCAAACCATCAGCTTGAAATTCCCAGTCAAATATGTAGTCATAGTTCCCCACCGACGCTGCCATTCGAGCAACAAGTGACACCTTTGGTCTTGCCTCTCTAATCTGAAAAAATCCCAGTGTTTGAAAAGGCATAAATAGTTTCCTTTTAAGCGCAACCTTGAGCAAAAATGTAGCAATAAGACGTAAAATCATGCGCGCAATAGACTCTAGTGGATATCGTATTGGAACTAGGCTTCTTATATCTCGATTTGGCTAAATACCTAGAGGTGCAACTTGTACATTTTTTATGACTGGTAAGGCAGTTAAGCATGCCCATCAAGCATATATACAGAGATTTTTCACGTCTCATCTCATGACATTTCATTTGTTCCTTATGCTTGTTATTTAGGGAAATACATAAAAAATCACAGAAATGTATGGGCATCAACAATAATGTCACTTACATTGAATCCATTGACCGGGATCTCCGAGTGCCGCCAACTAATATCGCCAGCATAACGTTCGAACACACAAATTATGCTCGGCTGAACATATGGTTTCCCATCCCATGACACAAATATTCCATCCATGTAATAAGAGTGCCTGGGACAATCATTTAGAGGCACAAGTGACAATGCCGTCGCTCCCATACCAAATTCACCAGCATCCATATATGACTTGAAGTACCAATTCTCGTCAGGATCCATGTAAGGCACAAATAACTCTGAAGAGAATCCTTTGTACATGACACTCCTAGGGACCCCGGTCTCTGAGTCACTAACAGTGGCTCGTGAAATCACAATGCCAGCTCGCTGGTCAGCCTTCAGATGGAACTCCCAGTTAGCCCATTTCACTATGTGCCCATCTTCAACTGTAAAGCTAGGCCCAAATGGTTGCTCGATTGATATTGGATTTATTGGCTTCATCTTGGGTGGCTCTTTCTGGGCCTTGAATCGGTAATCAGTGTCGGTACCTTTAGGGACAGGAATTCCTCCGCCTGTGTCAGTGAATTTCACTACCTCTTTCTGGTCAATGTCCACTGTCATGGTCAGCCCTTCAAGTGGTCTCATGTAGAAATTGGGTGTGCCTTGGTTTGAGAAGCATTGGACCTTTATGATCCTCCTTCCTTCCTCATTCGGCCCAAACCACCCTGCTGACGGAGTGACGCAGGTTAAATCCGATAGTGAGACCCCACGTTTGATGGTAGACGTATTCAACTCCTTGTGAGAGAGAGCCACTTGCATTGCCACCGAAAGATCGTTCATCGTTAACATCGGGTAACCTGAGCCATGGTTGACTTTGTTGCTTGTGACCAGGCCCAAATCCAAGTCAACAGAGAGCACATGAGACTGACCATTCAACAGTGCAATCACAAGGGCTTTCCTGGGGGGGGGAGGATCACCTTCTTTCCACTTCAATACCAAATCCTTGTGAGGCTCATCAAGGGATAGTGAGTGAATAGCTGGGAAAGAAGGCAATAACGGTGGATAGGTTGAGAGAATGGTCCGCACCTTGTAGATTTCTCGCATGGTTAATGGGTCTAAGGGATGGTGAGGGAAATCTTCCATGTGGTCTCTGGGTTTGTCAATTTCGCTCTCCGAAACTGAGCCCAAGTGACCACAAACTCTGCTCTTGGAGTTGCACAGCCATGAAGTTGATTGAGGTGGATCAGAGAAGACCGGTAGGTTTAAAGAGTACCATGAACATGTGAAAAGAAGTATAATTAAGAAAAAGATGAAGGTTAAACGAAAAAGTGGACGAGTTTCCATGGTCTCTTCTTCTAGAGATCAGAAACGGATAGGTAAAATCTCTTAAACAGCGGAGGTTCAGAGAGCTCTAGAGTGCCCGTTGCGTTAGAAGATGTGCCACGTGTCGCCTCTGCCTGCCGAATGTTTGTATTTTATTGAATTTTATCATTTTATATTAAGATAACCCATGAAGGGCAATATATTACAAATATCGATTATCGATGTGCTGTATTGACATATTAAAAAATTAAAAGTGAAGATAGATAAATGGTGTAATATATTGATATTTTTTTGTAAAAATAATAATTGAATAATTAGAATATTTGAATCCAAAATCTCAACCTTCTTTATTATTAATTTTATTTATAAAAAATATTTAAAATATTTAAAAATTAAAAATATTAAAATATTAAAACTATCTATAAAAAAAAGACTCAAAAGCTTGAAACTTGACATTATAATCAGATCTAAGTATTTTAAATCAGGTAGGACTACAAGATCCAAAAAACTTGGGTTATTGCTGTTACTATTTCTAAGTATTTCTAAGTACCTTCAATCAGGTATCATTTTCCAACCCTTAATTTTTTGGATTTGAAAAGAAATGTCAAATTCAAGTTAATAATAATAATAATTAATTTTATGCATCAAATCAAATTTATATATTTTTATATGATAATAAAATTTATTTTAAATTTAATAATATCAATGAAATTAATAATATATATAATATTAATAAATTTATATGACCCAAGTTTTTTATAGTTTTTAATCCCCAAATAAAATTTATTGTTTTTCTTTTATGATAATAATATTTTAAAAAATTTAATAATAATAATAATTTCTCTTTGCCTTGTGAAAAAGAAAATTACAGTATTAGATCCTACTAGGGACAAGACCCGACATTGTTTAATGGTTCCTGCTGATCGCAAGACCCGACACTGATGGGTCTGGTAGGACCTAAAACCATGGAGTTTTGCTAGCAACAGGACCTAGCATAATTAAATTCTAGTGGTATTATGATCCAACGATCCAGCCATGATTTTTTACTTACAGATAGTAAAAACATTACCCAACGAGCAATATAATATTTATAATATAAATAATCATATTTTTAATATTAATAATAATATTAAATTACTCATATTTAGGTAAGTCTGGCTGCAACACCTAGTTTAAAAACTTTGAATTCATCTTATATATCAAACCCCAGAGTTTTCGGTCTCATTACAATGCTAGACCCATTAGACTTAAGACAGGACGTCAAACTCATTTACTTTAGATCTAAACACCTGACTTAAATATCTTAAGTTACACAGTGCTGCAAAATTCAAGAGATTTGAGTTTGAACTTCTACTTACTTTTAAGCAACTTGGATCGGGTGAAGTTTTATAAGCCTGGAAGGTAATGTCAAACCTAAATTAATAATAACAATAGCAACAATAAAAATAATAATAATAACAATAAAAATAATAATTGATTTTATTCTTAAAATCAAATCTATATTTTTTTTGTAATAATGATATTAATGAATTTAATAATATTTATAATGTTAATAATAAAATTTAACTTATTTGTCTCATTTTTTATATTTTTTTAAAAAATTATATGTTTTTTCTTTGATGATAATAATTATTTTTTCAATTTACTAATGATAACAATAAATAATAATAATAATTCTTAATTTTACCCTTCAAATAAAATCTATTATTGTTTTTCAATGTTAATCATAGTTTTTTTAATTTATTAATTATTAATACTTTTAATTATAATAAAAATAATAATATTAATAATATTTTTAATGTCAATAACATTAATTATAAAAAATATTTATAATAATAATAAACTTAATTATGTTTAAGTAATTCTGGCTGCAACACTAAACTCAAAAAGCTTTAAATCCATCTTAAATGTTAGACCAAAGGATTCTAAATCTGGTTGTAATGACGAACTCATTAGACTTAAGTCATAACACTAGAGCCATTTGCCTTGAACACCTGACCCGAGTGTCTTGAATAAAATAATGTAGCAAGATCCAAGGAACTTAGGTTTGCACTCTAGCCACTTCCATACAACTTGAGTGAGGTGCACTTGTCCAATCCCAAGTTTCTTGGGTATAAAAAGTGAAGCTAGATCCAAGTTATCAACAACAACAATAACAATTAATTGATTTTATTTTTAAAATCATATGTATATAGTAATAATATTTATTGTAAATTTAATAATATTAATGAATTTAATAATATTTAACTTATTTGTCCATGTTTTTATATTTTTTTAAATATATATATATGGTTTTTTTATTGTAATAATATTTTTTTCAATTTACAAGTGATAACAATAAATAATAATAATAATAATAATACAAATAATGATATTTATAATATTAATAATAATAATAATAGACTTACTTATATTTAAGTTGGTCTTGCTGTAACATATGGCTTAGGAGCTTTGAGTTTACTTTAAATTTTATATCTAAAAGTCTTAAGTTTTACTGTAATGTTGAACCTATTAAATTTGAATTAGGACGTCAAATCTATTTGTCTTAGGTAAAGGTTTGCTACAACGCCAAAATCATTAAATTTAGGTCAGGATATCAAACCTATTTATCTTAGGTAAAGCTTTGTTTCAAAACTAAATGACTTTTGATATGCGTTCTTGCCACTTTCAAACAATTTGGATTAAGTGTGCATTTCGAGCACCTAGTTTTTTAGATTTGGAAGATGATATTAAATTCAAGTTAACAACAATAACAACAATTGATTTTACCTTTAAAATTAAATTTTTATTTTTATTTTTAGTAATAATATTTATTGTAAATAATGGTATTATGAATATTGATAATATTAATTATAATAACAACCATAAGATTTATATCACAGTAATAACATTCTCAATATTAATACTTTTAATTATAATAGGAATAATAATATTTTAAAGTGTAAATAATAATATTTATCATATTAATAATAATATTAAACTTGTCTGGTCAAAGTTTTAATAGTAATAATTTTTTTAAAAAAATATTATTCACCATCAATGATGATAATGATAATGATGATGATTATGATTATGATTGTTTTTTTTTTTATTTCCCTTCTCTGTAGGATGTGCAAACCTAACTGTACAAATCCTTAACACTTGAAAGGATCTACTGAACCCAAGTGCAAGTAAGAAGAAAACCTGGTTAGCGAGTGTGCAGACCCTATCAAGAGATTCTATAAAACCAGGGAAGTAGGTCTATAGACCTTGGGCAAGTAGGTTTGTAAACCCGCTCACTTAGGTCTGCAACCAACACCTGAGGTCTGCAACTTTACCATACCTCACTAAACAAATTTATTATTCTTCGTTGCCAGGTTTGCAACCATGTACCGGGTCTACAGCCTCACCACTCCTCATCAATCAGTATAATTCATAATGAAATCATTCATGTCTATAATAATTTACGCTACAATAAAACACTAATCCCTTTTAATTATAGTTAGTATATATATACATATATATTAATTTTACTCTTTAACATTAAATTTTTTTAAGCATTTTTTTACCATTTTTATTTTTTTAATATTAGATTATTTTATAAATTATTTTTTATATTTTTTATTAGGTTATATATTTGTCTTGTGAATTTAGTTTTTTTTCTTTGTTTCAATCTTTTACATCAAAGTTAGTTATAAGGTTTTTTTTTCCTTTCTATAAATTTATTTTAATCTCATAATTTGAATTACAAGTTAAACAAATTAATAATTATATTAAAAATTATTTTAATATGCAATGGAACACAATCAAGTAAACTAGAATAAACTAATTTAACATTTGTATTAGGCTGTGTTTGTTTTACACCTGTTTTTACATTTGTAGTGCAACAAACACAACAAAATGTTCAGTAACAAACCAAACTATGTTTTATATTGCGGGACCTATTAAAAAATTGAGTTTAAAATACAGTTCATGTGAAGCAGTTTTTACATGTTTTTTATCCAAGTTTCGTAAAACCCTGTTTGGTTTTGGGTTTTAAAAATACTTTTGAATTGTTTTAAATCATTTTGATGTTTTGATATCAAAAATAATTTTTTAAAAATAAAAAAATTATTTTAATATATTTTTGAATAAAAAACACTTTAAAAAACAATCACAATTATATTTCTCAATACGAGAGTATAGAGTTATAGTGATGGAAACTATGGTTTATTTTTAATCTATTTTGTCATTAGTGTTAACCCTTCCTTCTCTGATGTCAAAAATAATTTTTAAAAAATAAAAAAAATATTATTTTAATATATTTTTCAATAAAAAATACTTTAAAAAATAACCGTTATCATATTTCCCCACACACGAGTATAGAGTTACAGTGATGGAAACAATAGTTTATTTTTAATTTATTTTGTAATTAGTGTTAACCTTTCCTTTTCAATTTATTAGTTTTTAAAATTTATTTTTATTGAAAATAAGCATATTTTTTATTTTTCAATTAAAAAAATCATGATAGGTAAAAATATATCTATAATATCGATTTTTTTTTTTATGATAACTTATTTTCTCGTCGTTTACTATCCCCTCGTTCCTCGTCTGCTTGCATCTCTCTCATAATTTCATCAAATTTTATTAAACGGGAAACGAAGTGGACACTTTCTATGGACTATAGATAATATAGAATTACGAATAGTTTGCGTTTTCTTTGAGTATATATATATATATATATATAGCCATAAATATTATTTTCAATATAAATATGTTATAATATATGTCATTAAAGATATAATTTCATTTTTAAGTGATTTATGATTTTCACAACATGTTTATAATCTATTTTTTTAAGACCTCATTTGTTTTATAAAAAACAATTAAAAAAATAAATTTTTAAATTTTCGTGTGTTTATTTTTTATTAAAAAAATTAATTAATAAAAAACATTTTCTAATTAGAAAAAAATAGCTTGATTTCTAGAAAAATATTTTTTTTTATTTTGAGAGGAAAATACTTTCTAGAAATTTTATTTTTTTAAAAATATTATGTTATTTATTGATATAACTAATTTGATTCTCAAACTTTCAATTGTTATATATTTATTTTAATTTTGTTTTTTAATTTTATCACTTAAAATTTGATTTAATTTGAATTTTATATCAACTTTAATTCTTATTTTTTTAATTTTTAATTTTATTATTTTTAATTAACATTTTTTATTTATCAAATTCGATTCTCATTCTTTTAATTTTTATTTATTTTATTTAAAATAATTTATAAAATTATATTTTTTTAATTTCATCATCTTTCATCTTTTTTATTTGTTAGATTTGATCTCTATTATTTTTATTATTATTTATTTTAATTAAAATAATTTATGAAATAATTATTTAATTTTATTCTCGTTCAAATTTTTAATTTGTAAAATTTATTCCTTATTATTTTAATAAATTTTAAAAAATATATTAATAATTTATTTTTCAACTCATTTTTTATGATATAGATAAACAATAAAAAAATAATTTCTACTTTATTTTTCATAATCTTTCAAATATAAAAAATTATTTAATTTTAAAAAATTATTTTTTAATAAATATGAAAATAAATAAATAAAGAGCTTACGGGACTGCTAGAATGGGCTTGAATCTACGATGCCAACCCATTTCTGTAATGCTGGACTTGTAATAGAAAGCCCGAATACCTAAGCGTCATTTAAAAACCCATTTCTCATTAACGTTTCACAGCTCTACTCACTCAAAACCCTAGCTAGGAAGGCGCCTCTGCAGATCGCTATCTGCTTTTGCTAGCGGTAATTCTTCTGTTCTTTTCTTTCTTAATATGATTTTGATTTTCCGTCATCTATGCGTCTTTCGATCTGTTCTCATCAATAAATCGAATGTCTCTTTCAAAGAAATCTATCATTTTTTTTAATTTCTCACTCATTTTTGCTCAAAAGAATTAAGCTTGACTATTGATTCTTATAAGCTCGTTTATGTTTCATTGCTTCACAGTCCGGAGCTCTAGGTATGGATATAGTGATTTATGTTTTGCGTGGTTGCTGGGAATTGAAAAAAATGAAAATATTGAAAGGAGTCCTGGAGCTTGATTTGATCGGTTTGGATATAGCTACTTGATAGGTGTAACTTAAAAACAATTTCTTTATTGGGTTTACTATGCTTCTGAAGCCCCTAATGTAGTCGCTGAATGACTAAAGATATTAATTATTTAGATTAGCAAATAGCTTGATTCAAGGTCGGCTGATAAGCCGCTTATATCAAGAAAAACTAGGATTTTATGGTGGCGCTTTGTTCATCCTCTGGCCTCTGTTGAATAAACATTATCTAAAGAGTGGAAAACCGAAGGTCGTGTAGCCATTTTGGTTTTAGAATGTTAATTTGTATTCTCTTAGACATCTTTTACTAGTTGTTAACATTTTTTTCTTAACATGCACGTGTAGCAGCAACAATGGTGCGAGTTAGTGTCTTGAATGATGCTCTGAAGAGCATGTACAACGCAGAGAAACGTGGGAAGCGTCAGGTCATGATAAGGCCTTCTTCAAAGGTGATCATCAAGTTTCTTTTGGTGATGCAGAAGCACGGTACAATATCATTTTAACCAGAATTCTATTTCGAGTTGTGTAATTACTTTAAACCGGAGCCCATAGTTTATTTGGTTTTACTGCAGG
Organism: Populus ilicifolia; assembly: GCA_015708895.1. Taxonomy (NCBI): domain Eukaryota; kingdom Viridiplantae; phylum Streptophyta; class Magnoliopsida; order Malpighiales; family Salicaceae; genus Populus; species Populus ilicifolia. The sequence continues at coordinate 2,055,205 of SRLM01000332.1, read as the reverse complement.
ATATATTGGCGAGTTTGAGTTTGTAGATGATCACAGGGCTGGTAAAATTGTGGTCGAATTGAATGGAAGACTGAACAAATGTGGTGTTATCAGTCCACGTTTTGATGTGGGTGTCAAGGAGATTGAAACTTGGACTGCAAGGTTGCTCCCTTCAAGACAGGTCAGCTCCAAACTTCCTATTCAGTTCAAATCCTATTTGTAGATTCAGCTTCTTGTGTGAAATGTGAATGGTAAGATATTGTAAGTATATGAATGGATGTTCAGAATCAAGTTGTTTAGAGTTTACTGTCTGCCACCAAGTAACCTCCTTTCAGCTTTATAAATTTATACCAACTTCAATTTTGTCAGGGTGTTTTAATTGCATCCATTTTTATCAAACATGTTGTTCCTGTTTAGAAATATTTGTTCATATGGGTACTGAATTAGTTCCTCGTGGTGGAATATCTTGCATGACGTCACATTATTGGTTGAATTTTGTAGTTTGGATACATTGTCTTGACAACTTCTGCTGGCATTATGGACCATGAAGAGGCCAGGAGAAAGAATGTTGGTGGCAAAGTGCTGGGTTTCTTTTACTAGAGGATAACTTTAGTTGGATTGAAAGTGAGTGAACTGTTCCGATAATAAGTTTTAGCTTGTACTCTGAAATTTCTCTTACAATACAAGTCGTTCTATGCGTTGCTTTATCTTATGTTTTTTCCTTGTTCTGGTGGTGGTTCTTTATTATTTTAAGACTGATGTTTTTGTAGTTTCTGTTAATCGAAAGGTAGCTTGGTTTTGATGTTCTAGATGCCATGGTTGAACCTCATTCCAGGTTGAAATTACGCACTATTGAAATCAATTTTTCATCATACACTATTGAAATCAATTTTTCATCATTAAAGAATACTTTACTGAACAAAATTTACAAACATATATCTATTAAAAATGGCTAGTTTTCACTATAAAGCTGGAGATTTGAACTGACTGTTTCTGTTCAAAGAAGATTGCTCTTTTTTGGTCCATAAGTGATCGGATTACGTTTTGAAAGAAATTTACAAATGCTCTCCCCGTCTCCTGGAGAAGTAAGCTGGACCATGACATCCTCCAATTTTTAAATAAGCACTGAATAAGTTGAGAAGGCTCAATGCTCATCTCGATGCTCATCTAGCTTTTATTTTTCCATTTTTTATTTAATTATAGATAAAAAATTATTTGGTGGGTTAAGTATTTTTTGCGTTTTATATTGGGTCTATTAAATAGTTTCATTTTAAATCTTGATTATGTAAAAGTTAAAACAATGTTTTTTTAAAAGTTAAAATAAGTTTTTTCATTAATGAAAACTTGCTTTTTAATAATTTTACATTTAAAAATTATATCTCAATAATTTTAATGGAATTTATTTTTCTAAAATTATATTTTTAAAAAATTATTTAATCTACAATCTGTAATCCCGAACACTCGCTAGTAACCTAAACTCAATGCTACACTCGCTAATAACCTAAACTCAACTTGCATTGCTTGTGTGTGTGTGTGTGTGTGTATATAATTTTGCAACCTATATCCTCGACAACTTCCATTGATTATTTTTTAAAATCAATAAGTTCACTTTTACGGTTTAGTTTCTATAAAAAGTCATATTAATTAAGTAATTATATTACCTTTTTCATATATTTAAAAAATTACCAACTACTTTTCTTTCTTTTCTTTTAGTTTTCCCGAAAAATCTTTCATAATAATTTTTTGAACATCCCAATTATTTACTTTAAAATATTTTCATATATTTCCATTATTTTAAATTTTATTATATTCAAATAAAATTATGACAATAAAAATAGAAATTATAATTATATTTGTAAATTTTGTTTTTTAAAATAAAAAGTTTAATAATCATTAGAATAATAAGGTGCTCTAAAACTCTTCTAATAGTTTTAGCAATTAATAAGAATAAAATTCTTATGATAATATTTTTTTAAATTCTAAGTAATATATAGGCGGATAATAGACAGATATAAATTAAAAGAATCACATAATAAAAATTCTTGTAAAATATTTTTTAAGGAAAAAAAAACGATGAATAACAATTTTTCAAATGTATTGGAAGGATTTTATAGAAAAGACAGCAAGCCATATATGTATGTATGTTTTCTTAAAAAGAAATACATAAATTATTTTTATTTTCAAAATTGGTTTGTAAAGATTAAAACAGAAAGCAAAAGCGATGTCATCCTTTAGTTAATTACAACTTCAAGCTACAACACTCTCTTTCCAATTGCAAAATCAGTTATATATTAGCTAATTCATTCATGCTACATTGTGATATTATGGGTAGAATTCTAAGTTAATTCCTATCATAGGAGAAGAAGGTGTCTATGTTATGAATGTGTTTCTTGGTATCTTGATTGTTTTTAATTGAGAAATAAAAAAAATAATGTCCATGCTTATTAAAATAAATTAAAAACTATATAATCTGATTAATCAAAAGAGTTTTTAAAGCTAATTAAAGATAAATGAAAAAAAATCTTAATAATAAAAAATAAAAGATAGATGTATATACAAATATTTACTTTGATTATCCTTTCAAGTATATACATTTAATTTTATTTATTTTAGAAGTTAGGTTCGGTAGCCAAATACAAATTATTTTCATTTTTACAAGTATATCATATGTCTACAACTTATCTATCTATTTTTTTTAAATAAAAAATTAAAAATAAAATACAATAATCTCTTTAAATTATCATAAAATAATAGGATGAGGTCTAGATTTTTAGGATTCAAGTTCCTTTGTATGGTATTTCATTAACGCTAAGTTTTTATAAAGCCAGTTTATCCCTCCACCCCACCTCTTGAGAGGTATCGAATCTTGTCTCCCTTTGTCACAAACAAATTCGATCATATCAAACCTTCTCTTTAATGGCCTGCATGCCTGCCCATTCCAGGGCTTCCGATTGCAGGGCAGCAATAAATTCAGCCAAACTTGCTACCAGCTGTTGGCAAGCTAGTTTAGAAAATCTTGGCATACACTGTATTCAATCGACCATTTTAATAATGAAAGAAAATCTCGAACGAAAATTGTACAAAAATATCAAACCGTTCCTTGACCAAAACACTAGTAACCTCCAGGCAATCGTATGATCTTATACAACCACGTGAACAGCTATGCAAATATATACTTTACACCAATTCTCTAGAGTTTCTGGAAACAGCTTGGAAATGACGTACAATGATCCCACTCGAATGAAAAGCAAATATTGAAGAAAAATTTCCACAGTAAATCGTGAATGGAGTTCAGAGGCTATGTTCTGTTGTCTACTCAATAGTTCACAGAGAGGCGGTCTCTCTTGCTGACCATTGAATGAATAATTTGCATTATTGAGGAGCTGCTCATCTAAACCATGAGATTCTGAACTTTCTGGAGCTGGAGATAACTCGCTTTCCCTGGATGGACTTTCTGAGTTTCCCCTGTTATCTTTGGGTTGATCATCTCGATCTCCTTTACCATCCTCACTTTTACTATAGCTCCCACCAGTGCCGTCATTTGGGATGGCCCGGACCAAGTCTGGTCGGGCTTCTACCCCAACCCGTCGCAGGTGTAGCTGCATGTTGCAGATAGCCAATCACGGAATACAGTGTATTGTCAGCCGGCAAGAGCAATAAACATAAAATTGCTTGTGAGCGAATACAGATATTTGTTAACCTGAAGGTGCAAGTTGACTTCATCTGAGCGTGAAAGAAATGGAAAATCTCCTCCAGTTTTCAACTGAGCTCGCCTTGCTTCAGGATATCTTTCACTCAATTGATCTTTGAGTTGTTGAGGAATTGCACAATAATCATTCGTCTTCAGGGGGAAATGGTAGCACATGTCAAAAAAAACCCATAGAGCAAAATCTTTTTTCCCCTAATTTCCATCTTACAGCACTAAGTCAAAAGAAACATTCAAGCAGGAATACTGGTATTATAACACCAAGAACCATTAAGAATTCAAGTATTTGCACTGCCCAGAAGCAAGATGCAAAATAAAAATAAAATAAATTGCACTTGGAAAAATGGTACTATGCAACATGGCTTCTCAGTGTCCTAGAAACTCAGATCATAAAACATATTAACCGAGGGAGAACATTATTGACTTGAAAATTATCGAGTATCCGCAAGGGGGAGCATCTTATCTACTTGAAGTCATCAACAAGAAAATGGATAGAAATGGAAAACTTCATGTTATGGCTGATGGGTACTGAAACGAATCAAAAAGCAAACATATAGAAACAGTTTTCTGATAAACTTACATCCATTATAGTGATGAACGAATCTGAAAGTAAAAGAGATCCAACAGAAGCAGCATCAACATTCAAAGTCAACCTCGAGGCTAATTCATCTCTTGAGAGTGTTTCGACCTGAATTGAAAATCACGTTTCATAAAACCAACAGATGAACCAGGTTCTTCAATGTAGCACATGTTTTTCCATTTAAATTGGCAGCTTTAGACAAGATGGTTTAGGATTCAGGAAGTGCCCACAAAAGGTGGCTGGGGTCCAGACTGGTTCCTAGGTTATCAAAAAATAGAAAAAAGAGAGGGGGTTGCTGCTGCTGTGAACCAAGAGGGCTCATTTTTCTTAGTTATCTTTAAAACAATAAAACTAGAAACAAAAACAATAATCAACATGATGACAACATTCAACCTTCATTCAGTCAGAATTTCAGCATTCATAAACAACACAAAAGGACCATACTAAACCAATCACAGTATTGTTTTAAACACAAGACAGAAGCAGTGATGACAGCCAAGGTAAATGACAAATCAATTCGGTTCAAGTTAAAAAAAGTGTGTAAAACTGTACTAAATATGCTACAGCATGGTATATAATACTTATAGATGTTTTGAACAAAGATGCTTCTGTTGCAAAACAAATTTGCCCCCCCCCCCCCTCAAAGGAAACTGTGGTCAAACCTATATCAATTTACAACTGGGCAAAATATTCTCAATGCCTTGCATAAATAGTTAGAGCACCAACCCACTAAAAGGGCACTCAGCACATAATGAGAGTTCAAAACCCACGTGGATGCTGGGTACCCAAGACCAGAAACACACAATGATTGCATGACAATCTCTAATCACAGTTCCCAATCCTGAAGAGTGACTTGAGGATACTACAACATGATAAAGAACAACATGGACACAGAAACAATCTCACTTCAAACAAGGAAGTTATACTGTATTCCAGAAACAGAACCATACATGATTTTCACCTCATACTGCTCCTCGGTCAATAGCTATCTCACTTAAAACAAGGAAGTTATATTACTGTATTCTGGAAAAAATAATGATTCCTAAATGCATAAAGGAGATTGCTTCAAGCAATCATAGTTGCTTAAAGCCATCATAGAAGTAACTGGACAATTGAGACTTTACCTGAGAAACAACAAAGTCTACTGAATCTGCAATAAATGGTTCATGAGGACCATCACGAATTCCAGTTAGGACGTATCTTTTAAGCAGAAAGGAAGGGGTCCAACTAACACTGCATAACGAATTCAAAATTTCTAAAGTCAATTTGTTAAGAAGCGTAGATTAACAGATTACTACAAAGAACATACAACAAAAATAATGAAAATAAAATTCATTGAGGTTAAAATCTTAAAAAAAGTATTCCTTTACATATCATGGAAGGTGAAAACATTCAGCATTTCTGCGAACATAGAAAACTCTATGCTGGGCAGTTATGAATTGCAAATAGATGCAATAGAAACTTAAATAATTTTTTTCTCACAATAGTAGGGGTTGGTGGTTAAATGCATCAACAGTTATGAAACCTGATTGTTATCAACAGCTCCCTCAATAACAACTTACATAACCTGCACCTTCATCCTTGACCAGTTAAATTATCATAAAAAGTATTCTGCTTGTCCCATAGCATGATTGAGAGATTAGTAAACTAAATTCTTTTCTTTTTACTACTTCAACCTAAGTCATTCTCAAGCTACTTTTTCCTCCCTAATTGAATGTAAATCGTTATATAAATCATAAGAAGCACATGATTCAGTTATCTAACCTGTCCTCCAAAAACTTTTTTGTCAATCGGTCCCATCTCCACCTTCAGTGGGTCATTCAATCTATGATATTCTTGCTTCCAAGCACACCTACATCTTATAATCCGCATCTTCATTTTTAATCACACTCCTTTTAGGTATATTTTATTCTTTCATTACAGAAACAGAATACTTATTCCAGCAATTCCAGGACTCTTGAACACCTTTTCATGTTTTCTATTTATAGTAAAACCTGAAATTTCATTTTTTCTCTTGGGAGTGGATACCCCTGTTCAAAAAACAAGTAAGGTCTAGAGCCTCATTTTAGCTCAGTTACAAGTAAATTGAAAGATTTTCTGCGTGTCAAAATTACAAAACACAGTCTGAAACTAATAAAATCACTGCCTACTAATAATTTTGTTAGTCAATTGCACCTGCTTATCAACAAACTCCCTCATAGACCATATTTTCCCTATCATTTTAGCGTGTAACTAGAGCTGCATCTAGTTTGTTTTTACAAATTTGGCACTACCACTTTTACTGATCACGATCACATAATTTCTTATTCAATTTATGTTGTGTGAATATGCAGTATTTTTTATATGAACACCACACATGGCTTTTGTGGTCTGACAACAGGAAAAAGGTAATGCAATAATAAACATAAGCAACATGATGACCACATACACAGGAGCCCAAGGCATGGCAGCTGCAAAACTGCGCGTCTCCAGAAATGTGTTTGATAGTATCAATGACCTCACTCGCCTTGGACGGTGTTGTGCAAAAAGTTGGGCTAAGAAGCCTCCAAGAGATGTACCATAAAGATGTATCTGTTAAGATAACCAACGTGCACATAAATCCTCAGTGATTAATGCTACCAAACAATGTGATCCAAATGTACAGGTTTCATGAACTTGGATTCTAATCATGCCACTTTCAGGTTATGATATAAGCTATGATTACTATTAAATATAGCTTTGTAAAATCTACTGAGATCTTCTCCTTGTGCAGTGAGCTCTAACAAGACAGGCACTAGCAACCAGTTTGCCTTTCATCCAATTAGAAATGCAAGCCCAAAAATATTCCCATTGAATAAGTGCCTCCAAGCCCAGACTTCCAGTTCTTTTGGAACATATTGATCACAACCAAAATGGGTGCTGGTACAGGAAAAAAGGCTGCTACCATATAATGTTCCTGGAAAAATGGGAGTGGCTGGTGCTATGAAATTATAATGTATAGGTTAGCAAACCAGTTTCAAAATGGATTCCAAATCCAGTGTCTGCAGACAAGGGATACCAGCTAGGCAAAGGACGATCTCATCCTTTAAGTATTTGAAGTACCATTTTCTATCCCAAGTATAAATGTTAAGCCACATGAAACAGAAAGGCAGAAGATTCTAAAGCAAAAGTACAAGCTGAAAATTGCATGTGACAAACAATAATATATAGCAAACAGGAGGAGCAGTATATGCAATATACAAATGAAGGTTCTTACATGATGAACATCAATGACATCCAAAAATTTTTCAAATGCTTGAATCCACTCATGATGATTCCATACACGTGGAATATCAACAGAAATCACCCGGTAACCCTGAAAAATAGCAAAATGTTATACTAGATGACCTTAATATGAACACCGCCAACTATCAACAACATTGGAATCATGAACCAGAAACAAGTAACAATTTTGGTAACAGAAAGGGCACTTTACTTGCTACCAAAAGGAAAATAATCAAAGTAGAGAGAAGTGATTCCTTTTATCAATGACACATGCATATGATGACACCTGTTTGACTTTCTAAAACTATAGTTTCCAAGCATGTAGAGATAATTTGGGAGTGACAAATTCTCTAAAATCATAAAGATACTCTCTGACAGTTGGCACACGGAGTCCAAGTTAACACTGACAGTTGGAAAATGGAGTTCAAGCAGTCCACAGAGTGCAAAATGATTCAGCTCGGTCCTGATTTTTAAACAAGCTAAAATACAATCTAAGGAATAGGTAATTAAATTTGCAATTGTTGCAGCTACAAAAGGTAAGATTCACGTGCAGACTTCATGGCCATTCACAATCTGTCTCCTCAAACTGCAGAAATACAAACTTCACAGTACATAAATACTAGATCATGCAAAGAATAAACCTTTCCAGGTGAACAAATTTAATAACTTTTTAGCTGATTTGTCTATTTTCTTAAAGAAATAGCGTGCCTATAGATGTCATGACAACTATAATTCCCATCGAGCATTAGGTCCAACATGAATTCTCTACACTTCAGGATTGGTTAGAGGAAGAAGATGCCCAACATGGGAAACTAGAGTTACTGAACCATTGACACATTCTTCAAGAAAAAAAGCAAGGAGAAAAGGGAAAGAAAAAAAAGATTAAAACACATCCAAGTACTTGTATGAATAACACTATCAGGAACTATAATACACAGCAAATTACCTTCAAGGACAATGCCATGATCTGCTTATAGCAAACATCTGCTGTTCCTGCTATTCCAGGAAGACAAATGAGTGGTGGGACCACTTTTGGACCAAAATCATAGTATCTCCATTGCTTTGTGCCAATCTAAAAGGAAAACACAACCGGAGAAAATGAGCTAGATGTTCAATCTATGAGCCAATGCTAAGAACAGAAAAATCCAAAGAAGCGACAAGAAAATAAACCGCCGTGCCACTTTTTTGTGCTTTAAGAAACAAAAACAACAGGTGAAGATAACCTAGTCAACAAAATTGATGCAACAAGTTGCAAAATTAGTACATAAAATAAAACCAGCATTCATTTGATTGAATTGTTTCTAGCAAACCAAGCTCATAAGAAAAATTAATAAAACACTCATCAACAGATCATCAAAATGAGGATAAAGGAGTAAAAACCTGAAGCAGTTACACAGCATGAAATTCCTATCTCAAGAATTTTCATTCAAATCAATCCTAGTACGAGGACAGCAATACACATACAAGCTCATCAGCAAACTCAGCATTGACTCAAAACAAAAACACACCGGGTGAATTAACAAGTAAAACAGTCAATAAAAAGCAGCAAATAAACACATCCAGATCAAGCTATAACATCAAAAATGTAACACAATTTCAAAAATTGATTTAGAGAATTAAACTGGGGAAAAGGAGATCATCGATAAAACAAAGACATACCCAGTAGAGCACTGGAAACAAAAATTAAAACCCATGCTATAGAAATCAGAGGGTAGAAGAGAAAGTTACAGGGATCTTGTGGAGAGGAACTTGAGACTTGAAGTAGACATAATCTCCGGGCGCCGAGAAGACGCCTTTCATTATCTAAATTACAACTCTATTTGCTTTCGATCATCAAGAGAGGAGAAAGTTGCGGTGTTTGAATGGATTGAATTTATCGAGTCAAGTCTTTTCGATTATTTTTAATGATTTCTTGATCGAAGGTGCTGGCATTGGCTTCTTATTTTGGGTGGGTGGGGTTAGCAAGTAGTAGTTGTTTTGTAATTATTTTCGATTCTTTTTTTTATTGATGGGTTAGATTACAGAACAGAAGGAAGCACGTGCCTCGCTCTTAACAGTCAATTGACGGCAACTTTTTTCAACTCCTCGTCAGCGTTAAGTTGTTGGACGCAGGATTATCCGGTGCGCCTCCTTGCATGCTCCTTGAGATTTTACATCATTCCGGCTCACCGTGATAAAATATACCCCGCCGATAATGTATTTAAACCCATAAACTCTCCATGATAGGGATAATCATCCAAGTCTTGATTGTGAAACAAAAAGGGCACCTCAGTGACCTCGTTAAAATGGTGAGTTTACTCGAGAAATCTTATAATTGTACGAGTTTGTGTGTGTGTGTGTGTAATTAGGTTGAAAATCTTAAAAATTAGCAAACTCAATTAAACTTAATTAAATCAGTAAACTCTAACCATGTTTACAAGTTTGACAAAAATAAAAAAATGAATTGACTCTTCTCCTTGTAAGCCATCACTTACTCCCTAATCCCAGCCTTCTCTTTTCCTTTTGTCTTTTCTCAAAACTCAAGTTCTTTCTAACTGATTCCACAACTCTCTTTACCTCTTAAAACATCCTCTCTCTTTTCTTTGCTTTGTTTGTCTTTGTTTTTCCTCAAGACTCCACTCTCCATCTTCTATGCTCTCGTGTCTCGCCTCTCTATATATTATGTTAGTTTTTTTTCTTGGCATACTTGATTCATAAAGACTTGTTTCTGAAGATAAGTTTGCTGTAAATCACTTAATTTCTACTATTGTTCTTCTTAAATTTAGGTTCCTGCCATTGGTTTTTGTTTGCTTACTTTTGTTTTCTTTTATTTCAATGTTAGGTTGCCTGACGTTATCTTGCTACATTTAATTTTCTACCATTGTTTGAGCTATTGTGGGCAAGGAGGAGAGCTAAATAGTCTAAAAGTGAAGTTGTTTATGTGTTTGTGTTGGATTTTCATCAAAACATGTCTTGCTCTTGTTATATTGTTTTCTTTCAAGCAAAGTATCAAGTTAATGGTTACTGTGAGCACTTGAAATAATGGCTTGTAGTTGCAACTTCTGCATTGCAAGAACACTTAAAAATAAAGTTTTGTTTTTATCTTCCATTTATCTTTTCGATAAGGTACTTTATTCAGTTGCAATGATGTATTGTGAACTCATTAATTTTGCCTTGTTTTCCTTCTCCTTTTTGATGACTAAATTGAATGATTTGCATTGTTGTTATTTTTTTTTCTTTTACTGATTAAGTCATATGATCACGTTTGGATTATTGAACCAAAAAAAGGAATAATATGTTTGAAGTGGTACTATATAAAGGATATGTATTGTGTAGAATGGTTATAAATACAAAGATATGTTTGATTTATTTCTTGTTTAGATATCAAATACATTTATGGTGGTTTTATAAATACCAGATCATGAGCTGTATTTATTCTATTTTATGGATATTATTTAAAACTCTCGGACCATGAACATGCAACATTCATCTTGAGATCGTAGATATTCTAATTTCCATAAATGAAATATTAAGAAAATAAAAGGGATGTTTAAATTATATATGAATTTTTATTTGAACTATGTATTAAGGTGTTTGGATTTTTATATTGTTTATTTCACTTTTATTTAAATTATGTTATATTATTATTTACTATTTGATTAGAATTGTCAATATATAATTAATTAAAATATTTTATTTATAATTTTATAATTCAAATTTAAATTATATATCTGGTGTTGTGTAAAAAATATTTTGAATAATATTACACCTCACCATAAAAGGCGAGTTGGTTCCTCTATCATTGTTGGGGAGTTCTTGGCGAGAAAAATGAAGAGTGAGGATCAATCCATTCAATATACTTCAGGGGGGGTGGACATACTTGAGCGAATTCAAATAAAAACTATAAAAGATACAATAAAAAAAATATATCATATCAAGCATGGATGTAAACTCATAAGTTATCAAATACATGGATAACCATCCAAGTCTTATCATGAAAAGAAAAAAAGTTGCTCTACCATAGTAGGCGACTTGGTTCCTCTATTGTTATCGAGGAGTTCTCGGCAAGGAGACCTTTAGAATAAATAACTAAAACAAAAGGAGATGTGTTGTCCAAAACATTGTCATTTAATATCCTCGAGTTCCACTTATCAATCCTTAATTAACTAAGAACACCATCCACATCTTTTTTATTTACTCCTCACAGTTCATTATGTCAAACTCTACTCCTAATTTTGTTTTCCTAATTCTTTTGCCTCTTGTCCTAAAAAAAGTGAGAAAGTGATACCTAAATTTTTTTTCATGTGAAACCCTAACTGGTCAACTCTTTTTGCCACCTAACAACCAGATCTATTACAGAATCTTTCGTTATTAAGATTTCATTACTCTTTATTTGATGCAAATAATATTTGTAACAAGTCTATTAAGAATTTAACACCTTATTTACATGCATTTTTAAATAAGATTTGAGGATGAAAGATAATGTAATTTAAGTATTTCTCAATAAGATCGAATTTAATTTTTAGATTTTGAAGGAAAATAAAGATCAAAACAGAAGAGAAAACACTTAAAATTAAGGTGAGGGAGAGTATGTAAAATCTAGAAAAAACAATGTAAAAAACTCTTTTTACAATCCCTATTTTATAGTGGATTTTTTAATAATTAATACTAAAATAAATTCCCTGCATAATTAACCCTTTTTTATGCGCTATAAAATCAGAATTAAATTTAATAATTTTAGTTTTAAAAGGCTATGAAAATTATCCAAAAACTATTCAGATTATGAAGAATTAGTTATAAAAAACTTTAGTAAGCTTACGAGATTTAATCCATAGGATGACCAAGATAATAGGTTAGAGAAAATAACAATTCATGAACCTGACTCAGGCCCAAAATTAAATTGATAAAAAAATATATTTTTATATTTTAAAAAACTATTTTAAAGCAAAGTCAAGCCTAGACTGAGGTGAGCGTGCATGTAAATTTAAACAATTTAAACTTAGAGACCACTATGCTTAAGTTATCTCCTCTTTAAACATTTTGGTACCTTTTAAACTTAATTTTAACTTTTCATGTTTCTATAAAATAAACCTCTCCACTAGGAAAGCTTGTTTTTTAGGGTAGATTAAATAAACCACTCCACTAGGAAAGCTTGTTTTTCAGGGTAGATTAGGGATTGTGTTCAGAGAGTTATAAGTTTTTTAAAAACATGACAACTAATATTTTTTTTCTTAGACTAATCTATCATTTATTCTTAAGTTTTTTAAATTACATTAATATTTCATATTAAAGGCATTAAAAAACATATGCTCGAGATATAATTCCAATAAATTTGAGCCCTAAAAGTTAATGAATCTCACTTACAATTTTACATAAAATATGACCACCATGTTTTAACCAATTTTTGCCACCAAAAATTTGACCAGTTGAATGCGTGAACAGAGCAGGTACATGGGACCTGAGACCAGGAAGAAGATAAATAGCATTTTATGGAAGAGATCATTCATTAGGAATTCTAAGGGACAAATCCTCTCAGCATATGCATAGAATGAACACGCTTCAATTCATGTCTTTACATGGAAGCTACTGCTTTGTTATGGAGGATCAGGCTCACAGTTAATTTACAAATATCAGGGGTAGACTTTTGAGACTTGAGAATCTGAGAGCGATCCCTTCGAGTATATTGTCAATGGAATTTAATTAAACAGACGACGGCGCAACATCTGCTGACGATGAAGCGGCTTCTAACAATGGAAGTTGAACCATGCAATTAGAAATTGGGTAGCTGCTACATATGTAAAGAAGAAAAAGATGTCCATCCTGTTCTGTTCCTGCTGGTTATAACATGCTGCAACCCAGGATAAAAAAGGAAGAAAGAACTCCTTCAATTATAAAACTCATTCAAACATTAGATTAGGGTCGTACTGTATAAAGTGAAAATAATCTGCTTCAGGCCACACAAAGGAATATAGACACAACACCTGCAGCATAGAACATCTGAAACGAGCAAGAACTCGACTAGAAACCTGTGAAGATCCAATGGCCAACACTATCAGAGTTTTCAAATAAATGAGAAACTGGAATTGCTAAGTAAATCAGAGATTAGATGCACATAACAACATAGAGAGATGCCCTGTATACAAAAGGAACTTCAATACTAGCTGATTTACTATATTTCAGAAAGGTTACTCTGTTGTTAAAACCCATGTGGAATGACTCACAAATCTTCATTATATCAGATGCCCAGAAACAACGACATTTGGTCAAGATCAACAAACTCACCTGCAACTCCCACTCTCAATTTTAGTTAAAGCTTCTCGCATGAATCAATTGCTTTGTAAAAATAGAAGACAGTCATCACCTTCTGTTGAACCAGGGCATCTGATTGAAAATCTTCATGAGCTTCAATTTCAACAAGACGACACAATTCAAACCAACAAAAAGAACCACTTGAAGTCTGGCTAGCAAAACCCCAACATGGCGATTCTAGGCAAGGACAAGTTTCTCCCTGTTGAACCTAATTGCCAGACAAGAAGCACTGGTTCAATGACTTATTCTGCCCAATTCTCCAAATAAGTAAGCTATGTTCAAAGCCTATTTGATATCTCAAAGCCAAGTGCACTCAATGGAAGCATTCATCTACTTTCCTACTACCACCTCGAGATACCAAGAAACAAGAATACAATTCAAAATCAAAACCTTAATAACCTAACTAAAATCTGTAACTCATGACGCCCTAGACTTTTCCTATCATCTACTTTCATCATGAAAATCAAGCACTAACTGACAAAGAACAAATATAACAACTGTCAACAAGCAGGAGCTCGCAACCGAGTATTATCCTTTTATAGCATTGCAAATAGTTTGACAGTATTGGTCAAACATGTTTTTGGCAGAAACACAAATGACTCCTTAAATTTCAATTCTACTTTATTAACTTCAACAAGTCTTCATACCTAATCCCATGCCCATACAATCTCTGAAAACAATGCTGTAAACCAGGCAAAGTAAAAGAACTAGATTACAGTTCCTCTTTTCTTCTCTCTATAATTATCCATTGCTATGCACCTCAAAGCTCTCAAAACCAAGAAACTCAGACCTGCAAAATCTAAGAACTCATCTTCTTCAGTAGTCTAACACAATCCCCAGATTCACAAAATGGTCCTTACATGCAGACAAAAAGGAAACTAAAATAACAGTTCCTTACTGTATATTTCAACCCAAATTTCTCTAAAAACCACGGATTCAACATTAGCAGCCATACGTTCACTACAAAAAGAAACTGAAAATTAATTCAACGAGTCAATTAAGGTAAAAAATTAACACCATCATCATCGTCATCCATTACAAACAAAACCCAAAACAAACACACATGCCCTCAAAACAAGAACAACGTTTCTTTTTAACAAATAACAGGCTTACTTGACCACAAATTACTTCCACAACAAACACACAAGCACTTGAAACTCTTAACAAACCAAATCATTAATTTTCACTTCGTAACCATTCTGGCAATGAAATCCTCGTACCGGATCCTCCCATCGGACCCGACATCAACTTCTCGGATCCACTCATCAAACTCCGCCAACTCCAACTTCTCCCCAATACTGGTCAAAATGTGACGCAGATCCGTAACAGAAACAAACCCTGTGTTATCCTTATCAAGCACTTTGAATGCATCTCGTAACTGTCGATCAAAGGGCTCAGCTTTCATGTGCTTTGCCATTAAATCAAGGAACCTAGGGAAATCAAACGGTGCAGTCAGGTTCTCCTGGGCGATTATGGATTTTAATTGGGCTTGGGTCGGGTTTCCACCAAGAGATCGCATTAAGATCCCTAAATCCGATGGGGCTATCTTTCCGTCACCATCTGTATCGAAGAGTGTGAAAGCTTCTTTCATGGATGACACCTGGTCGTCGCTCAGATCCTTGCCCATCTTTTCTCTGATTCGGGTCGGGTCGCTTTGTCTTTCTCTCTGGAGGAAATGCTGTCTCTCGACCTCTTCACGTTGCTGGTTGGTGATGATGGTGTTTTTGATTTTCTTGTAAGGAAATAACGGGATGAGTATTTTTAGATCTAGACGGTGTCGTTTGAGGGGCAAGTGTTATAAGTTACGCTTAAAGAGACTGCGTTTAGAGGAGAGAAGGTTACGCTTTTCTATGACATTTGATCTGGGTTTGACTTAAAAAAACATAAAAATTAATGTTTTTTCAAACTAAATATATTTTAAAACAGATATGGAACCTTACAATGTGGACACGGAGTGACTAGGGTCCTACGTGGAAACTGCAAGAGTCCTGTTATCTGAGGGCATCCATCATGTTGTCTTCGTTGGAAATCGGGACCTTAGTAGCGGTGCCGATTGTGGTCAATTGTTTTTTTTTTTTTTTAATTATTATTTTTCTTCAAATGGTATTGGAATGGATGCTGCTTTAGCCCGGTAAATGCTTTTTGAATTTTTGAACTTCTTCAACTTTGAGTTATGGCCCCGCCAGAAAAAAAAAAATTCCGTGAGAGGTCATTTTTTAAAAGAAAAGAGAAAAGGATGAAATCGCCTATTTAATTTCAAAAGGATGGTTGATAACGTGGTTAAACCATGTTTTTTTTTAAATATATATATTTTTTTAAATTATTTTGATATACTAATATTAAAAATAATTTTTAAAAAATAAAAATATATATTATTTTAATATATTTTATACCAAAAAAATTACTTTAAAAAACTACATTATCACTATCACAGACACTCCCTTACAGTCCTTGTGTTATATAATATAAATTAGCATAATAATTTTTGTTTCACAGTAAATCAATAATAACTAAAAAAATAATAGTATGATTAGAAATAAAACTAGAAGTTAGGATGCTTGTATTCTAACTCTATTGTCAACCAAAACTCTCTGTTCGTGTTCCTTTCTGCATCACCGCGTCACTGGTGCTTTCAAAAAGTTCCCCCCCCCCCCNNNAAAACTCCTCATCATTGCATTATTATTATTTTATACATTTCCATCAAAATCATCTGGTTATTATTTTCATAGAATTAGAACTTGCTTTTAGAATAGTTAGAGAATATTGTCTAAAAAAATATTCTAGTGAAAGTTTTCCTTAAAAAAAAAATTAACGAGGAAAAAGAATTTTAGTTAGAAAAGTATTTTCTATCCTTGTTTTAAATTACGTTGATCTTTTTTTGTATGCTTTCTAGATGCCTTTTATTTTAATTAAAAGCATATAAAAATTACTGTATATTTTAAAAAATCAAAGATATCAATGAGAAAAACAACACTTCTACTATAATATTATTTCGTTTCAATAAAATTTAAATTATTTCCCTTTCTATAAAAAATATCAGTTTCATATAATTAATTTAACAAAATTAAAGGGCTTTCGACAATGTATAATTAGATATATTAATCTGTGCGTCTTTTCCAAACTCCATGACTAATATTTAGTTAGCTTAATATTTTTATTTAATATTTATGAGCATACATAATCCTTGATCTACTGCATTAAAATGTGAGTTAATAATTAGGATTTTTTTTACCGCTTTAAAATAAATTAGCGACACTTTGAAATTCTTTTTTATGCAAAAACACTGGCCCAACACATAACGTAGCGTGGCCCTATTACTCGGCCCAAATAGTCCGTGACTGCTAGATAAACAAATTCTCAAAACCCGTTATATAATCTCGGTCCCAGTATTATTTTCACCCACGGCCATCACTGATCAGCCTCTATAACGGGATAAACCATGAGGCCCAATATTGGCCTAGGCCCATATAGAGTTACAAAGCAAGATGCCTGCCCAATACCATTGCAGACAGAGATGTGAGCGGTTAGGTTTCGCCATGCTTTCTTCTTCTTCTTCTTCTTTTGAAGACACTAACCTGTTGCTGCAACCAATATCACCATGTTGCCCTGGAAACCCTCAAGTATTAACTTGCAAGAAGGCTTTTGTCACCCTTTAGGAAAAGCAAGCTAAAACTTCCTCCACTTCGTATCCGGCACCGCAAAAGCCGAACTTAGCGTCTATTTGTCATTTGCAATAATGATTATTTTTTAAGGTATTTTATTATTTAAAAGTATATTTTTTAAAAATATTATTTTTGTTTGGAGGCAGTGCTAAAGTAAAGTTGATTCGTTACTTTTCACCATCGTGAAAGTTGCCTCCTTTTTGAAAGGGGACGGCACCTTTCACTTATATCTAGCATAGTGAAAGATAAAAGGTAAAACTCAAAGCCAAAAGTGAACGATAACCAGAGGTTAAAACCAAAGAGCGTGCATGGAAGGTCAAAGAGAGCGATCGATTTTAAAACCAAGAGAGCAAGACAGAGGCATAGCATGGCATGGTTCGATATTTCTAGAAAGAAATTGAAAATCAAAGAGCCAAATTCAAGTGTCATTTGCCATAAATGAGTTCAATCAAGAACGACCGACAAAGCTCTCTTGTCCCTTCAGCTATTGCTTCACCGCATTTGAAAGTCTTGGGAGTCGATTTTTTTATCACACGTGTCCTTTTCATGTTAACGTAATCTTGTCGAGAGCGGTGGGGATATTTTTTTTAAAAGCTTCATCTATTGTTTCAATCAAATGGCATCCTTTTCTTTGCCATTGTCCCCCATTCTTCTTCCCTTCCCTTTCTTTCTGTTTTATTTCCCACCACCATCTAGCCATGATTTAATTTCTTTCTATAATTCTTTTTTTTTAATCTGTATACAGAGGTAACTCCAGATGGTAGATAATTGTTAAAAAAATAACCCATGGCTGCAGCGGTGGAGACGGGGTGGCAGGGGCGCGGCCGAAAAGCTTTTCCCAACCTTGTTTCTGTAATAGTTTGTTTAGCAGCGTGGTTATAATTATTTTTTAAATAATTTTTTATATTAATATATATATATATTAATAATATTTTTTTTATTTTTTAAAAATTATTTTTTAATATCATCGTATCAAAATAATTTAAAATATATTAAATTTTAGTAAAATAATTTAAATTTTTTGAGAACACCGTGAACCTTGTTCTCAAACTGTGTATAAATATTTATGATTTCAATAAAAATAACTGAAATTTTAACTTTTTTAAAATAATTTTTCAATTTGTCCTCCTAATTTTTTGTTCTTGCTCCGCCTGCATGGTTCACGCAGATTCCTGCTCATTGCATGGTGTATTTTTTACTGTTTAAGAGGCTTATTATTGTACGTTTCGATCATTGTAGTTTTTAAAGTTTATATCTCAATTATAAAACTCTATTTTCTTCGGGTTTCAATCCCTAAAAAATCATGAGATGAAATATAAAGCTGTTGAAAAAGTAAAATATAGAAAACTAAAAAGTCTTTCTTTCAACCACATTTCAACAACGAAAAACGCTAATCTCGGTGTTAATAGACTTGCCCAGCAGAGGAAAATTCAAAGGAGTATATCTGACCCTTTAGTCGTGTAAAAAAACAGAAGAAGATCAAAGTTAAAAAAAAATATATATTCATATCAAAGACTCGTTATTTCCTAATTTGTTATAAAAATAATTTGGTTTTCATGTAAATTCAGTAAAACAAATCACACACATATACTGAAAATTGTTTTGTGGATAAATAAATTAAAATTAGAAATACACTTATTTATCGAGTGAAATAAAAACCCGTAGCACAGCGAAAATGATCAAGTTAGTAATTACTCATGCATTTTTTTTAAAAAAAAAGAAAAAAAAAACAAAAAGAAGAAGATTCCTAACTTTAACCATGGTTTCCCTCCTCAAGATGTAAAGGTGGCAACCTACTTTCTTGTGGAGCATGATTGGGGCTCTAATTCGAGTACTTTATTTCAAGGGAATCCAAGGTGCTGGCAATGGTTTTTTTGTCCTCATGTACTAAAATAAATCAGAAAAATAAAAATAAATACAGAAGAATAGCTGTACGTAGAGTTATGAAATAGAATTATTGGCTTGAACTAGAGTTTTGAAAAGTTTTGGTTTAATTTTTATTTTAAATTAATATTTTTGATTATTTTAGATCATTTTGATATAAAAAATAAAAAAATAAAATTAGAATTGTCCTCCTTATCTAGAAAACAAAACGGCCATTGAAGCAGCCATCATACACAAGCAATGGCCATCTTCTTCTTTTTACCGACCCTCCGTACTGGCTTTTTATTTGACTCTTCAGACAGAGGCTCCCAATTCTTCCATGGGCTCAGATTGTCAACACTCGTGTGAAATACCATGCTGAGTGTGCCCACGTTAGGTTTCCCACTCCTCTCCAAACCAGAGATTAACAAACAAGACCCAAGCTTCAATACCTTTTATTTATTTATTTATTTATTGTTTTCGGGGGAATGGAAGATTTACGTGTCCTTCATATGTTGAAATCCCAGCACATCAAGTTGGACTCTTGATCCGTTACATCAGCAGGAGCTTGTCTTCCGTCATTTTGGTTAGTGCGTTAGGCTATTAAATATTTTTTTATTTAAAATGTATTAAATAATATGTTTTTTATTAAAAAACTATTACAAAAAATCTAAAAAAATAATTTGACATTTAATTTAAACAGACGGAGAACATTTTAAAATTATTTTTGAAAAATAGATTGAACCTGAAAAAAAAAGAAACGAAGAAACCCTCCTAACATGAAAATTTGTTAAAAATAATCACTCACCACTACACTCCACTATGCATAAGTATTTTTAAAAAATTTAATTTTTATTTATTTATTTTAAATTAATATATTTTTAGTATTTTAAAATTATTTTAATGTGCTAATATTAAAAATAAAAAATTATTAATATATATTTTAATATAAAATATTATTTAAAAAACAATTATAACCAATTTCAGACAGGAACAACTAATTTCTTGGTATATAAAGAAAAAAAATAAATCATAAAAGTAGGGCCATGATGGATCACATCACATCTACTGCTCCTTGATGATCCGATGGAGGAAAACAATCGATTGGTTACAGCTATCGTAGATCATCGTCACGCCATCCATCTTCACCCTCTTATCCAGCTGACAATAAATTGGATAGATTGGGAAATTGGTATATAAAATAAAAAAGAAATGGTCAATTAAAGTAGCAAAATAACATAAAGGTTCTGTAATAGTTAATTAAATTTCATGATTTGAAATTATGATATCATTTAAAAAATGTTGTTAATAATTATAATAAATTTTTAATTAATATTATAATTCATAACCACAGTATCAATTAGATTTAAAAAAGAATTTATTAATTAGTTCATAATAATTAGTTAAATTGATTAACTAATTAACATTAAAAATACAAAATAATAATAACTTTTGAAAAGTTTAATTAAAATATATTTTTGAATCAAGTTAGATAAAAATATATATTTTAACTCATAAAATATATTTTAAAAAATTAATAAAATTATGATTTATATAAAAAATTAAATATTTATAAAATTAAATAAACTGATCGATCAATTCAACTAAAAAATTAGTAATGGGATCCATATTAAATTATAAAAATTTAAAAATATAATACTTATTTTATCATGTTTATAAATAATAATATTTAATAAATATTACGTTTTTAAAAAGTTAAATTAAAAAATGCTATGCGGTCGAATTTTTTTAAAATGATATTATTGCGCTAAACTTTTAACTTTATTAGCTAATTTTTTTTAAAATCTAATAAATTCCAAATGTGAACGTGGGAGTCCTTTAGAAAGTCGTTGTCAATTGTACACCTTTCTCTGTCTCTCTTCCCATGTTTTCACGCACTGCTGCCTGAAAGTGCAGTTTGCTCATCTTCAATTAACTGCCTCCGCGAAAAATCTGCACCAGCTAGAATTTTGAGAAAGAAAGAGAATTGTGTGTCTGCTATCTCTTTTGCTTTTGGAATTCCAAAACAAGTTTAGTAGAATTATAGAGATACAGTGAGAGGTATCAAGAAATCACCAAGAGTCCAAGTGAGAGAGAGAGGGAGAGTCAACAGCATCCACAGCTCTCTCTCTCTTGCTTGCATTGTCAAACTTGGGGGAGAGATTTGTCATTTGAGAGCACAAAAGAAAAGAATAGAGAAATATATGCTGTTCCAAGAACTAAAGATAATCTAGTCTAAAACGAACAGATAGTTTTTTTTTTTTCCTGCTATTTCTAAGTGAGGGAACAAGGACCGAGAGAGATTTGAAACAGAAGTAAAGATGGGTTCTTTATGTTATTTCTCTTCTCTCATTCTGTTTCTTTCACTGTTAACTCCACAACAAATTTCTGGAAACAATACGGAGCTTGAAGCTTTGGTGAAGCTAAAGTTTGCTTTAGACCCAAACAATAAATATTTACAGTCATGGACTAGTGAAGGTGACCCCTGCAGTGACTTATTTGAGGGCGTGGCTTGCAACGAGCATGGCCAAGTGGCTAACATTTCATTGCAGGGAAAGGGGCTATCTGGTACAATATCTTCTGCAGTGGCAGAACTGAAGAGCTTGTCCGGTCTGTACTTGCATTATAATTCGTTGTCTGGAGAGATACCAAAGGAGATTGTTAATTTGGCTGGGCTGTCTGATCTTTACCTCAACGTGAATAATCTTTCTGGGAGTATTCCTCCTGAGATTGGCAGAATGGCTTCTCTACAAGGTTAGATTCTAGTCAATTTTGTTGAAAAAGTTTCAGCTTTGTCGAAGAGCAAATATGGGGTCTCTATATTTCTCTCTTGGTGTTTATGTTGTGTGTTATTGTGCTTTACATACCCTGTTTCTCTTCTAAAAATTGAGTGAATGGTAACTCATGCTAGATGTAGAAGAGATAAAATCTAGTTTTGGTTGTTAAATTATGGCTTCTGTATCCTGGATCAGCGTGCCTGGCCGATTGTGTCTTTGTGATCTTTTTTTATGCTGATAAAACGGAGGAAAAGCAACGAAAGTAAGCTTTCATTTACTCGATCTGTTGATTGACATGTCAAACAAAAAAACAAAAAAACTGAAAGAATTAATGCTACGATTAGGCAACAGAAGAAAGTTGTGTTTGTTAGTTTGGCACCGAAGTCTTATGGAGAAGTGATCAGTTAAAAATCACTCATCTGGTTCATCTTTTATTAAATATGCATCTTGATTTTGACTGTACTCTTTTGACAATCAGACATTTATGACCAAAGAATTGAACTTAAGATAGGGAGATAGGGAAATTGAAAGCTTTCTTGAACATCTAACAAGATATTCCATTATACACAATTCAGTGGGATTTTCTTAGATGATTGTTTTTCCATGCACCAACTGAATCGATAAGCTATACTTCAACTTTTCTTTTCTCACATCTTCTCAACCAAACAAACGCGCCACTACATTAGGCTGTCTATGTTGTGTGCCTAGTTGTCAAGATCTATGGCGCAGAGCATTCTTAAGAGCTAGTAATGTTTCAAGCATTTTTGTGTCAATTTTGATTAATCGGTTATTTCTTTGTTTTGTAGTTTTAGAGCTATGTTGTAACCAGCTCGCAGGGTACATACCTACAGAGATGGGGTCCTTGAAGAGGCTAAGCGTTCTAGCATTGCAGTATAACAGACTATCTGGTCAAATTCCTGCCAGCTTAGGGACCTTGGGAATGTTGAAAAGGCTTGATATGAGTTTTAATTACTTGTCTGGGACAATTCCTCAAGGAATAGCTAACATTCCACGTCTAGAAGTGCTGGATGTCCGGAACAATTCTCTTTCTGGAACTGTTCCTTTTGGTAAGTACATTTTGTCTAACCTTAAAAAAACTTCTTGAATTATTTTGTTTCTTCCGCGTCTCATCTTCCAAGTGATAGCCAACGGTTTGCTGTATGCATTTTCGTTCCTTGTAGATTTTTGTTATGCATATTGAGCTAGACTGATTTTATGTTTTTGATAATAAAAAATGAAGCTTTGAAGAGATTAAATGGGGGATTTCAGTTTGAGAACAACGAAGGTTTATGTGGCACTGGATTTCCTCTATTGAGAGCTTGCAGTGCTTTTGATGATATGAACATCAACCAAGTTGGCTCCTTGAAACCGATAGCTAATAATTCTGCTCGAAAAGTTACCCCCCAGTCTGCAATTCTGCAGGCACATTGCAACCAAACCCTTTGTTCAAATCCATCAAAACTTCCACAGGCTGCCATTGTTGCAGGTGTTATTATAGTCACTATCACATTGATGGGTGCTGGATTTCTTATCATTTTCTGCTATCGCCGGAAGAAACAAAAGATTGGGAATACATCTGACTCTTCTGATGGTCGGCTAAGCACTGACCAGGCAAAGGAGTTCCACAGGGCTGGTGCCTCTCCACTTGCAAGTCTTGAGTATTCTAACGGATGGGACCCATTAGGTGACAGCCGAAATGGCATTGAATTCTCTTTAGAGCATCTAAATAACTTCAGATTCAACCTGGAAGAGATCGAGTCTGCTACCCAGTGCTTTTCTGAGGTGAATGTTTTGGGAAAGAGCAGCTTCTCAACTGTCTACAAAGGAGTTCTCAGAGATGGTTCTCTTGTAGCTATTAAGAGCATTAACGTAACCAGCTGTAAACCTGAAGAAGCCGAGTTTTTAAAGGGTTTAAACTTGCTAACATCTTTGAGACATGACAACCTCACTCGGCTGCGAGGCTTTTGTTGCTCCAGGGGCAGGGGTGAATGTTTTCTTATCTATGATTTTGCTCCCAAGGGAGATCTGTCAAGATACCTTGATTTAGAAGATGGAAGCAACCAAGTTCTTGACTGGTCTACTAGAGTTTCCATTATCAATGGCATCGCAAAAGGTCAGTTTTATTCTCATTTTCTGCCGCCACAATTTGATTTCTACTGTATTTTGCCTCGAATAAGTCAAAATGTAGGTGGATAGACTATTGGTAATGAGAAGTAGATGAGAAAGTACAACGGAAAGTTTGGCAATCATGTTTTCATTTCTGATACATGTAGCTCTATCATTTATTCATCAATCAAAAGTTTGGTTTTTGCCTCTTCCCATTAATGGTTTTCCTTAAAATAGTAAATCAAGGCTTGAGTTTTGCTCAATAATTTCAAACAAAATGCTACACGGGACAGAAGATTAAAGTTCCTTCTAACAGTGAGTTTCTGGACACTTATTCTGTTCTTTATTGTCATTTAGGTATTAGATATTTGCACAGCATTGAAGAGAAGAAACCTGCCATAATTCATCGAAGAATATCTGTTGAGAAGGTCCTCCTTGACCAGCAGGTAAATCCATTAATAGCAGACTCCGGCCTTGCTAAGCTTCTAGCAGATGACATTGTCTTCTCAACTATCAAAATCAGTGCTGCCATGGGATACCTGGCTCCAGAATATGTAACCACAGGACTTTTTACCGAGAAGAGTGATATATATTCGTTTGGAGTGATCATCCTCCAAATCCTATCCGGTAAACAGTTGCTGTCCAATTCAATGCGATTGGCAGCTGCATGTTGCAGATACAATGACTTCATTGACACAAGCCTCCGTGGAAACTTCTCCGAGTCTGAGGCAGCTAAGCTGGCAAAAATTGCACTAGCTTGCACTGACGATCTCCCTGACCAAAGACCAACCATGAAGGAAGTGATTCAAGAGCTGAACCTAAGCAATGCTGGTTCTTAACGGCCATATTTCTCTGTACCCCACAAATTGTTCTATCATGCGACCAAGGAGACCTTACTAAACAACGCCGCTGCTGTGACTTCTACTGATATCGCACTCTGTCCCTTGGATGGAAACTAATGCTTACCGCAAACTGGAAAAGATGGTTAGTTGGTTGATGAGAGTCGCTCTAAAAATCCCTGTAATCTTAATCCTAATAATTTTTAGCTTTAGCTCTTCGATAAACTGCAGGTTATAATCCCTTGTAAACTACATAAAAAAAAAGAGAGAATATTTTGTAGCATTATGATTGATTTTGTCTATGAGAGCAGTTTTTCGAATAGGATCTTTTATTTGTCGGTCTGATGCAATTGAGGTGGCTTCATTTTCATTTTCATTTTATTTTAGGCTCTGGTACTGTTTATCACAGGAAGAAAGAAAACAATCCAATATCTTAGTTATCAGGGTACTTGTGTTTATTCATTAACCTTGTAGCAAAAAAGTTCTAATCAATCCAGGAAAGATGGACTTGTAGCTCCAGGACCTCTTCGGAAAGTCCTAACGACTAACGGTTGTAAATCATAGATTCACAAGAAATCATATAAAAAGCGGCTAAACTACTTCTAGTAATTAACCATTCCCCCCCACCCCCTGCTCATCATCAATGGAGAGACTACCACTGAGTATATCTCTCCACATCTTCGAACTGCTAGCAGCTTCTTCTCTAGTTCAATGCGAGAAACTGTGTCGAGCTTGGCGCAAATTGACACATCATCCCGAGCTCAAGAGACAGCACTCAGCTATCATCAATTTATGAGAAACCAGAACTCCCTCGTTCTCCTCCATTCCTACCCTACTAGCCTTCGTGATTCTCTGTATGTCATTGAACACTGCGTTTTTCAAAACAATAATGATAAAAATGCAAATAATCCAACCTTCAAAAATTATGTGCTCAGGTTTAGTTCTGTGTCCTCCCTTGCAATAGTTTTCCGTGGTCAACCCACTCCGAAGAGCAAAACTATCCTAACTATGATAAAATCTGCGTTTACAATCCTTTCACCAAAGGGTTCTCGTTTGTACCTCATTGCATAATGATGGCTAAAAGGGAATACTACAGTGCAGCTTTCGGGTGGGGGTATGATCCTTGTAAGCACAAATACAAGGTTGAAAGAACAGTGAATCGTTCTGGGGTGTGTGGATCAAAAGATTGAGGTGTTCATCCTAGGGCAGTAATTGGAAGCACATCAGACTAGTCTCTTTCATTCTTCCAGTGCAAACATATCAAGCTTCGGTTGGATCTCTTCATTGGATGGGCCAAGCAAAGGAGAGAAACTCAAAAATCGTTGTCACGCAACCTTTATGACAATACCTTATCACGAAATCCAGAGTCCATGCTGCAAGCTCGATTGTAACTGCTACCTGGATGCCTTTGGAGGGTCCCTGCCTGTGGTTTGTGGTAGAGACCCGAATCAAATCTATATGTAGCAGATGAATGGCTGTGGAACAGAGACTTGCTGGATCAAGACATTAATCGTGAGATCAAATATTTCAAGAATACAAGGAAGCACTCGACTTCTATGCCTATTCGGAAAGGGCGAGTTATTATATTCTGGTGATTTACAAAGCGAGGTTCAGGCATATACATACAGGCAGCCATCCTTGGTCTCAAGCAGTTGCTCTTATAGGGAGCTTTGTCACAGTATTCTTGTAATATGTTTGAACAGTTTGTCTTATCTACCACTCTCTATTGCAAACTTTGAGGTGACTCGGACAAATGGTAGAGAAGCAAATATAATAGCTATAGGATTCTTCTCTTTTCTTTTTTCCAGTAGGGATTGTTCTTTCCATGCCATTCACATTAGTGGTGAATGAGCGTTGGAATAGAACGACGGATGTTTTCGGTTATGGATAATTACTAGTTTAGGATTTATACGACAGTCAATACAGTTTCTGTCTCTTTGACAGTGGTGAAATTGTCTTTTCCTACTATTCAAGACCTAAGTTCACCTTATCAACGTAATGCTCTTTCGAGTCCTGACAACACTAGTATTGCACTGATGCTGCATTAATGCAGAAAATTTAAAGCACCAAAACACGAAAACATATGACAAATCCTTTGTTGGATAGTTAAAATGGCAAAGATAATCCCCATCAAAAGAAAAAGACTATGGCATAGATAATCACATGAGCATCACAGGATTATATTTATTTTCAAAAGCTTGTGCTTTGATAGAAGTCCTATTTCAGTGGTGTTACTGTACACATGAAAGCCACGAACTCCTAATAAAGCTTATCAGGGAAAAAATTTCTAATAAACAACACTAATGCTCATTCTCCTCCACGTTAACTAATCAAACCGGCCAGTTTCCTTTCTTCCCATCTAAGTAACGAATTGATAATGGACGTCCTCTGCGAGATCAAGATCAAAATTTATCACACTTACCAGAACAGGGGAAAATTTAATAACAATCAACCAGGCATTTGACATGGGAAAACGGGTAGAAGGCAATCAAATATAGCATAAAACATTTAAATTCCGTCATAAACCAGCAAATCAACAGTTAGAAAGAATTGCATGAAAGTTAAGGCAACACCAATTTTGAAATTGACTTTTGTCGTATTAATGCATGTTAATACGAGTTTAACACTCTTTTTATTAACTCCTCTTGAAAAAAGGAAAGAAATATACAATTACATTTCATCCTCAAAAAACAACTGATAAAAAGATACAAGTTTTTAACCTGTAGAATACCTGCGCTACCAGAAAGGAGGCTAGCAGGTGAAGGATTTTTCTCTTGTCCAGAAAGATCAATCTTATCCTTCATAGTTAATACTCTAAGCCACTGCACTATGCTGTTGATGCTCTGAAAACCATTTGGCAGGCCACCATTTTGGTCTAATGGCCTCAACCTTTATGTCCTCCTGCCCTTGTATGGTCAATGAACCTGACCCTTTAAAGGCTTCTTCTAACCGCAAAACACCCAGCCCTCTACAGCCAAGTGCAGTTGTCACATACCCAATTTTCTTGCCAGATGCTCTGTTGATGACTTCTGAACCTGGACCAACTTTCTGGTCCACTTCTAAAATACAAAACAAAAATTGCTCAGGACGTATACGTAAAAATTGGATGCTAAAAAGTCCAAATGGAACAAAGAATACCTTTTCCATTATCATCTAGAAACACTAAAGAAAGCAATCGTTTGCGAATGACCCCTCTGTGGTGAGTTCGAGCTATAAACTCTTGGCCCACATAGCATCCTTTGTCAAAGCTTATTGCATTCAAACCCTCCAGATTGTATTCAAGAGGAATCGCTTCACCTAAACAGCCCAAATATATTAAGCTCAGGTTGATAGGTCAGACTAGATGAGGGAGCTAAGGAGAGCAATTTGAGGATATACTCAGAAGATAATAATGCCAGTATACCACCAACAAAGTTGACATTCAAAGAGTAGAAGAGATTCCTCAAAAGTGAAGAGAAGGACAAACCTTTGGGGATCTCAGTTGAGCCTTCTGCAACTCCATTCTCAATCCTCCATAATAGGTAATTCAGTTCATTTGTTTCTTTGTCAGATTCTACCAAAGGTGCTGTAACAGTCAAAATAGTAGGAAAAAAGACGAATTAAAAGTAAATAAACAACTACTGATTTAATCAGTCAGAAAGTTTAATGCATAATGAGCTCTTCAGCCTCATAACCTATGCGCTCTTGTATTAACATCAAGCAACCAATGAAGGCTCAGGAAACTCACGAGTCTCTTTAGACAGAAAGACCCCCCTTAAACCAAGACAATCTACTCTGGGGTCCTTAAACCATTGCCATCCAACATCATTCCCATGTGAAGATGACATGGCCGAATGATCAACACCAGGGCCCGATATAGCTGCCTCTGGCTCTTCTTCACCTTTTGATTTTTCAGCAAGGTTCCCACCAAACCATTGCCAGCAAGAGAAGTCTTCTGCCACGTTATCAATTTCAACCTTTGACCTCAACCGGTATCTGCAGAGCAGAAAGAAAGTAAACAGGACAGCACCAATAACTAAAATTAAGAGGATTGCATAAGCAAACAACACAAATTACAAGTTTCTAAACGGTCTAATTGCTTTTGCTCTACACCATAATGAGATCTACCAACACAGATGTACGAACCCACTCACGCACTTTAGCTACTAGCAGACCGCATTCAACAAGTTTTCTAAGCAACACCCCCACCACCACCACTCTAAATTGATAACTACTCAAACTAATGGCAACCAAGAATGACTATGAACATTAAAACAACTACACAAAAATATATCCCCTCAACATCCAACAACACTACCCCTAAACCAAGCCAGCATGCCCTACCCCTTCAGTCCATCTCCTACTTAGCAAGTTAAAATGTTAGAATTCCGATAGTTGTACATGTTCCTAATCGAATTACCAATTCCATTTGATCAAAGTTTCTTTCTTTTCATTAGCTAAGAAAAGGAAAAATCAATTGAAATATTATCTAACAAGAATCAAAGTTTCCCTAAAAACTCAAAAATATTTGGCACCGAAGAACCCAATTAAGAGAAACGAATCATTTACCTTTTAAAAGTTTGCAATAACTCATCAAGAACCGAGCTATCCACATCAGCAAACAACTCCAAATCCCCATCCGAATCCGACCCAGGACCCGACTTCTCATCGCCCAGAGGCTTTCTATACAAGAACAAATCATACAAGAACCTCCCCTGTGGAGTCAAAAATGCAGCGTACATAGGAGGAACATAGACAGGAGGTAAATTTGGAGTGGGCACGTACGATGTTGTCCCGCTTGGGAGTTCACCGAATTTTTTAACATCGTTTGTCAATAAACCTTGTAAGAATTTGATTGTGTCTGGACCGCTGAACCGGATTACGGACCGAGATTTTAAGAGGGAAACAAGAGGACCTGTGCTTGTGTTGTTTAAGGTGTGGCAGTTTTTGGGAAAGATTGTTTTGAAAAGATGCATTTTTCGGTGGCGTTCCTGGGTTCTGTTTTGGGTTTCAAGGCTTTTTTGAGGCGGTGATGATGTGGTTCAAGTGAGTTGTGCTTCAGACACGTGGATTATGACAGCGTTCGAGATTATATTAGTATTTTTTTTAAAATTTGAATATATTAAAATAATATTTTTTAAAAATTTATTTTTACTATTAATACATTAAAACTATTTAAAATAAAAAATAAAAAATATTTAAAAACATTTTTTAAATAAAAAAACAAAAACATTCTTAACTTTTTTTTAAGCTATACTGAGGTAGGAAAACTGTGAATAAATGGTGATTTCTTGGCCTTAAAAATTCTGAAGAATAATTTTTATTTTTAAGAATAATTTTTTTATTTTCGAAAAATATTAAAACAAATTAATTTGAAATAAAAAAATATTAATTATTTATAAAAATAAATAAATTAAAACACAATACACAGATGCATATTGACCTGAGGTCAATTGACTGACAAACACGGGTGAAAATCTTGGACTCGGAGTCTGCAAACAGATCTTGTAATTAGGCCAGATATCATAACGGACCCAACCCACTACTTGTTAAGATATTTGTTAAAATGTAGTTTAATTCCAGCTTTTAATTATTTATTAGAACAATTTTTTAAAAATATTTTTAATATTAATAAATTAAAATAACATAAAAATATAAAAAATTATTTTTAAAAAAAATAATATTTGAAATCCAATCAGAAACGCACATGAATAAACTCTTGTAAATTTAGATTGATGGTATATATTGTTGTTGTTATCACCACAATCACCATCTTTTTTTTTATTATTATTATTATAATCATTATAGGAAAACCCAAATAATAAATTAATTAAGGTGGTCACTTGGCATTTCTTCTGGAGAGATTTATTTATCTTCAGCCTTGGTTGGCTAATCGATTACGTCAAATGTTGGTGTTTAAACAAACTGGGTCCAACCCATGGAAGGGAGGGAGCGGGCACAGCCATCCTTGACATTCATTCATTTCTCTTATTTCCTCGCTAAACAATCCGTAACAGACCAATATTTTATTATTCAAATTGGAGTAACATCATCGCCATACATAACTTATGATATCGGCCTCATATTTTTGTTGTGAACACGTTTTTTATTTTTATTTTTTATTTGGTCTTAATTTAACATATTGGCTGTAGGCTTCACTGATTCGCATGCGCATCTTCTAACAACGCATGAAAACCCCATGGTGGTTTTGGCTTCTAATATTAAGCTCCTCCATTACTTTTTAATGGACTTGAGCTGAGCAGTTGTTTCTTCTTTGATTCCCTCGCAAGGAAACCGCAAGAAGGGATACATAGAAGATTGGATTGCCATCGTACGTCAAAACACGAGTAATCTCTTCCATGCATTATATCCAATATCAAGTTTAGGACGCTTTCACTCTATAAGAAAGAGAGAAAAGATGATATATATATATAGAAGTGGGTAAACCTAATTTAACCAAGTTATTGTTGGACGTCAACTTCATGCCCGTCAAATCTGAGAAGGAAGAGTGAAAGTCATGAAAGTGAGGAGAGTCTGATCAGACGACTACATCAGCAATATTTCTTCCATTTTGTTCGTGCTTAATAAACAGTTGTTTTACTTGGAGAAAGTCAGAGCTGGAAATTAATGTCTTTTTGATTTTGATGAGATATGAGATAGCACGCTGGTTTATGAAGCTTGGTCTCTGGCGGCTTCAAGCATGGTGGGATTTCCATCTCAAAACGTTGTTAGAGGAAGTTGCTTTCAAATTTTAACAACAGATGACTTGCATTTATCATCCTTCTAGGAGAGGTGGAGAACTACAGGTGTGTGTGTGTGTGCGCATTGTTTTCATTATGCTTTAACTGACTGAACTGTAACGTGCGACGGGCTTTCTTTGTTTTTTTTTTTTTCACAAAATCATTTTTGACTTTCATCATTCCATAAGTGTCATCCGTACTGTACATTTAGATAATATGATTCTACCAATGAAGCAGTTGATGCTACATTAGGCATGCATTGGTTTTATTTTTGCCTTGCCCAGGAGGTTCTTTTTCTAAAACAACAATTCTCTCTGATCGAAGGAGAAAAACCAAAGATGATAAGGGTTGACGGTGACAAGAATCAGAGTAGACTGTGCCCAGAAGCAGGGAAAGTAAAGATTGTCTGTTCTTGGGCTTCGACCTAAAAATTAATAAAACAAGGAATCCCTCAATCTCCCAACTCTTGATACGAGTAGAATTTAGAACCCTTTATATATATATATATGCCGCGCGGGCAGAATGAAATTCAGAACTTATTCCATTCTTACATGTTTAATCACATCCATTGTTATATAAGCATACTTTTCAATAGTTATTCTATACTAAAATTCCATCAAAACTAATGAATTTTCACTTAGGCCTTTTTTTTCTTTTGGAAAAATTACCCTTTGAGGATATACACATTCACATAAACAGCACATTTTTTAAGATATTTATCGGGTATGAAATAATTATTTATTGAAATTAACAAATAAAACCCATTTAACTCCAAAAGGTCAAGAAATTAATTATTTACTTGATAAAGACAAAAACATACAAACGTTTAGTAAATGAAACTAAATGATAACGTTAGCTAAATTCAATATTTCCTTCGTAAAGCAAAATATACCAAAGGGTTTGCCAAAACGTTAACATGATCTGTCCTAACATAATTTTCTTGTGAATAATTTGATTTAAATGTCTTACATGTGCAATTCATATGTCAAAATTAGTTAGTTAGTTTAAATGGAAAAATCTAAAAGAAGCTCGTATTATAAATCATTGTTATTTTTAGAAACATATTATATATAATTAGATATATACAAGTAAATTCAAGACTGATGGTGCATAAGAACCAATATTTTTTTAAAAGTAAACTCTAGCCGTTTGACTGGAACTGAATGGCCTCTCCCTTGCCCAATCTCAACTCATCTAAGTTTGTTCAATATTGTCTCAGGCATATCTCTATGCATTTTATTTTATTTTAGTTCCAGGAGCTTGCCCGCATACAGATTTTTTTAATGCTATATTAAGATTGGTGTTAATTTGAGTTTTTATATTTTTTATAAAAAAAATAAAATTTTTTTATAGATTAAAATACGAGGAGTATCTAAACTAATTATATGTACTTATCAATTAATATGTATATTAAATTGACCTGTATGATAATTCTATATAGACAAATAATTTATATTTATGAAAAGATCAACATCATAGTTATTTAAATAATTCTTAAACTTAAAATTACTAAGTTATATTATATAAAAAATATTACGTTACTCTAACAAAGTTAATGAATAAGTAAACATTAGTTATAATACAAGTTACATGAAAATATTTAAATAATTAAAAGAGAATTTATTACTAAATTAAAAAAATATTTTAGCAATTTTTAAATAGTATTAATTGTGAAGTTCTTATATACAATAAAATATGATTTTAAAAAAAGTTATTTTTTATTTAAAAAATCAATCATTAAGATGTTGAAAATAAACCAAATATACTTTATATTATAATATATAAATAAAAACATTCATGATCATCAGTAAATAATAATTTTTTTGTAATATTATTTATTAAAAAATTATATTAAATTACTTATAATTTTTTAAATATTTAAAGTATCATGTACTTTCTGGAATGAAAATGATGTAATTAATTTTTAAATATAAATTAATTAATTATTATATTATAATAAATTAAATTATTTATTTTATTTAATATTATTAGTCTAGAATCATGACTTATTTATACATCGAACGAGTCATTTTCATTATTAAAATCATTGTCGGGGCACACTTTTGTAGTAAAACAAAGAGCGGCTGAGAAGAAATTATGAACGAGAATGGGTCCATTATGACGTGGCAACCCAGCCGACCAATCAACGTTAGGATTCAATAAACGTCGAGGACAGCATCATTGGCGGCTAATACTCGTAGAAGAAATTTGTTTTGACTTTTAGAAATCGTAGTCTTTGGGATTGGTTTACAGTTTACAGGGACACGTACCGTGACCCAAGAACACGCCTCCTTTTCGACTTCCCAGCCGTCTGCGGCATCACTTTCTTGTCCTCAATAAATGATAACCCCCTCTCCTCTCCTCTCCTCTCCTCCCCCGCCAGAAACTAGTTTCGTTTCCTATCATTTTCACCTTATTTTTAGAACTGACAGAGAACAAGTAAGTATCCATCTCCAGTAGCCGTAATATATCTCCGTCTCAGGTCGAAAGAAACGTTTCCGAATTCGTGTCATTCGTCCAATCTTGATTTATCGATCCATTGACCATGAGTTATAGTTGAGCTTTCATGGGTCTGGAACTGACCTCGTGCGAAAAGAAAGTATAACGATAACAGCTGATCTCTTGTTGTAAGTCAATATCCACAACGATGCTCTGCATCAGCCAAGTAATGCACACAGGTGACCAATATTTCGTCTGGTAATAGCGTTCAAATCAATTTGCAGTCGCAGTACTAAAGTTCTAGATCATTGCATCATCGGACAGTAGACTGCACTGTTTGAGACTTGGAAGAGTCATCTGATCCACATAAATTCAGTTTCTGTGGGCAGGATAGCATGGCCATATGATGGTAAAATTCGAAAAATGAAAAACCCATTCTTGCATGATTAATTTCAATCTCAAGCAGAAAACTAGGACCACACAGCAAGAATGGCGACAACGAAATCCCATGGTTGAAAAAAGAAATCTTATTGACATGGAGGTGGAGAAATAAACTTAAGTATCTAATGATATGAATTCAGGTGCTAATTAAAATTAAGAAAATGTAACCTAGATAAAATCCAATGGCTACCAGCTTTTGAGCTAATCTCTTTTGCGCGTAACGTTGTAGATATACGCCAGACAAGGTGATCTTTATTTAACAAGATCACCAAACACAAGTAGTTGTATTCTCGAGTAAAAGGGAGAAGATAATAGCATTTCTTGATGGTACATATTGATAGCCAGCTAAAATGTACTAACCGTCTAACAAGATCACCAAACACAAGTACATTTCGAAATATTTTTTAGTTTTACATTTTTCTCTCTTTACAATTTTTTTGAAAAGCAATATTTTTATTTTTTATTTTTTACACTTTGGGTATTTACCACTAGTTTATTTATACTTTTTTTTTCTTATTTTTATTCTTTTGTAAATTTTTTATGTTTTTTGTTTACACTTTTTTCCTAAAAAATTGTTATATAATGACTAAGAAAATATTGTTTTAATATAGCAATTATATTTTTTTTCTGCATTAAAAAATAGCTTAAGATTTTGTATGTTTTTATAAACGCATATAATTTTTATTATATTTTATTATATATAGGCATTTACTTTTTAATTTACATTTGTATATCTGTATTTTTCACTCGATATTAAATTAAAAATGCTTTAATAATATCTCTACATTAATTTTTTTATATTAAAAAAATTATTTGACTTATAACAAGATGAGTTGAATAGACACATTAACATTTTATTTTTTGTATTTATTGACACACATGTTTCTAAATATATTCAATTAACATTTTATTTTCTTATTTATAATAAGAATTTTAAAAAATAAAATACTTATATATTTATTTATTTATTGCAAAAAAAACTATCCAACCTCCAATGAGTTCTAATCCCAATCCCATTTCCAATCCACAACAGGTTAGATTTGCATGGTTTAGTGTGTATTTGTTATTGCGATGAAAGGAGATTAAAAATAAAATTACTTCAAAATATATGGGAATAATTTAAAAAAAAATCATTGCCAAACATCAAATAAAAAACTTGGTCAAATAAAAAAACTTATTAGAACCCTTCCTGTCTCAAATAAAAAGCCAACCCACGACATCAACTTCTTGTATTGTCAACTGCAAAGCAAAACACAACTTGAACGAAGAATACGAAATGAAGCTAGTCTGGTCACCTGAAACAGCCTTAAAGGCCTACATCGATACTGTCAAATCTGTATGAAAACAAACTTTTCTTTATTATTTTACACAGTTTTTTGCTATCCATATATTCTGCTTGTTCATGATTTGATTAAATTAGTCGTGAGTTTTAATTAATTTGTTTGCAGTGTAAGGTTCATCAAGAATCCAGTGTCGCTGAGCTTATTTCAGCCATGGCTGCTGGATGGAACGCCAAACTTGTACTGGAAACATGGTCACAAGGTGGAATTCTTGCCACGAGTATTGGTCTAGCCATAGCTAGCCGCCACACGGATGGAAGACACGTTTGTATTGTGCCTGATGAACTATCAAGATCACAATATGAGGAAGCCGTGGGAGAGGCTGGGATGTCCCCAGAAATTATTATTGGGGAGGCAGAAGAGGTTATGGAGGGGCTGGTAGGCATAGATTTTATGGTGGTGGATTCACGGCAAAGGGATTTTGCTAGAGTATTGAGGGTGGCAAAGCTGAGCAGCCGGGGTGCAGTTTTGGTGTGCAAGAATGCTAGTTCAAGGAACGAGTCAAGTTTTAGATGGAGAAGTGTTGTTGATGATGGATCGCGACGACTTGTGCGTTCTGTATTTCTTCCTGTAGGTAAGGGTCTGGATATTGCACACGTAGCCACCAGTGGGGGAAGTTCTAGTAATTCAGGCAAGGGTGAAAGCCGATGGATCACGCATGTCGATAGACAATCAGGGGAGGAGCATGTCATCCGAAAGTGATCTCGCATGGACATGACTTTGATGTTCTTCAGTTTTATGAATAGAAATTTCACCTTTTCTCTCCTCTTTCCTCTTGTTTAGCAGGCAATGACTTGTACAGATAAAACTTTAAGAGAGAGAGGGAACGAGAATTAGCTGGCGTATTATTTTTTTAATATTTTTTTGTTGTTTCTTTCACCCTCTTCCTTTATAACCCCACCGCTAAACAGCACTGGGATTTTCTGATGAAAAATATACGGGAACTTCCAGCCTATTACCAGATAGCCAAATTAACTGTCGTTTTGAATCGCAAGAATTTGGAGGCCAAACAGGCAGGCACATGTGCACCAGCTTTCTGAAAGAACGAAGTATAAAGAGTGGGGCAATAAATTTGCTTAGCTTTTTTTCTTCCCAGGCAGCAAGCGTCCTATGAGAACTTGATTGCACCTTGTGAAATATCTAGAAGTGATACGAACAAGTTGAAATCCCTGTAAAACCAATCCACACTTGCGGTGGTGCAACTTCGACAAAAGTTAGATCTTAAGCTGTAAAGAGTTCACTATTTATTCAATCAATAGCCTACAATGACTGGTCATACGCAGCATCAAATACTTTCCGGCGGTCTCTATTTCTGGAGGACTACTGGGGTGTAATTTGATCCATCTTTACTTGTCAACTGGATTTTCATCATGACACTGAACAGTCGATGCTTTACATATATTCCTACATGCATGGAACATGTTTACAAGGAGAAAAAACAATTCATGTAACCACCCAAAATTGATAATAATTAACTCCGGCGGGACGTCAATTCACAAATTGCTCCAAGATTGATAGGTTTATTAATAAACAATCTAGTCCCAACTGTCCCGACTTCTTCTAAAAGCCTTCTTGTCTGAAAGGGCTTTCTTACTTCTCAGTCGCTTCTGCTCCCCGATAGAAGCCCTGTTAAACATGGAAATTTTAGCAAGAGTCAATCTGAAACCTTCACAATCTAATCATGCTGACTCAGATTAGATAACTAGGGGAAGCATAGGGAAATCCAGATATTTCTTGGAAACTACAGGGGTTCTAGAATAAACAAGTAGGCACAGCGCAAAAGGAGATGCAGTTGGGAAATACAGATGGTCGATAACACTTACAGCTTGGCAATTTTCTTCTTTTGCTCTTCCGAAGGAGGTGGTGGAACATAAGAAGCCGCATCAATTATTGCCTGTTAGCTCAGCAAACCAGAAACAACTAAGAAATATAGTGGACAATGTAATGAACCATCAAGCAAGGAAATTTTAACAGCATGTGACATGGTGATACATCATAGATCATCTGCAAATGAGTTCAGAATTGAAGAAACAAAAGGCAAGCTCATTTCATTTATGTGCCAGACACCGTTTGGTCTACTATCTCAAGAATTGTGTTTATAATAGAAAGCAATGAACTATCACATAATCCTTGGTACCTGTAGTTTTTCTAAAGCATCATCAACGTTACCCCTGAGGAAAGAATCAAAGCAATTGTTCAGCAGAAAATAGGCAAAAGGGGTAGCAGAATAGAAAAGAGGAGCAGAAACTAACGTCTGTGTTCTCGTCTTTGTTGAAGAAATCACAATCTCACCATCCTTGTTAATGCGATTCTTTTCCTGTTCACAAAGAGAGAAGCAGATTGAGAAAAGACCGCATGACTATTGTTAGGGTATTTTTATAATTGCTTACATGCTCTAATATATATGTGTGCATGTGGTGTGGGTGTGGGTCTAGCAGTGTTGGACACGCAACACTTCTATTCTTTTCTTATCTCTTTCCTCTTTTCTTCTCTTCATCATTTCTGCTTCTTTCTCTATATTGGTGGCATAATCATTTAGGGCATCCTTTTTTTGTAGCCTTAAATAGTATTTTTTTCCAACTCTGTCCAAACAGTGAAAAACTTATTATATGATGCATGTGAATTTGCAAAGCACACAAGTGCTACTTATTCACTTATTAATAAGAGAAGCATTACATCTTTTGTAACTATTCATTCTAATGTTTGGGTCCTAGTTAAATTGTTTCTCATTTGGTTTTCGATAGTATGTCACCTTCATTGATTGTTAGAGTCACACCACTTGGGTTTACTTGATCCATAATAAAAAAAAAGTGAAGAGTACTCATGTTTCCAAAAAATTTATAAGATAGCATGCACAGAATTCAATACTAAAATACAAGTTTTAAGAAGTCATAATGGTACAAAATATATAGATAAAACCTTTCAAAGTTATTTTGATGATCATAAGATTGTTCACCAAACAAGTTGTTAGATTACACCAAATCAGAATGGTGAAACTTAATAGAAAAATCAACATCTTCTAGAAGTTGCAAGATCTCTTATGTTCACAATGAATGTTTCAAAATCCTATGGGGATGATTTGGACCTTACAGCAGCGTACCTTATCAACCAAATACCCTTGAGAGTTCTGGATTTTAAATCATTAGTAGAACTTTTACAAGGAGTTTGCTCTTTTATTGTTCCACCTAAAGTGTGTGGTTGTGTATGTTTTATTCGAGATCATTGACAAACAATTGAAAAATTAGATCCTAGAATTTAAAATGTGTATCTATTAGGTACTTTGCCATTCAAAAAAGTTACAGATATGAATGTGATATTTTATTTTGCGTACTATATCATGTCAAGAGCCAACCTTTGATTCAATGTTACAATCTTCTCCTTCTAGTATGTCTCTTATCCCCATTCTTGAGTCCCTTGTTCCTAGTTTTAATGTTAATGATCTTCCTATATCTCTTAGGAAAGTAGTTCAAAATTGTACAACGTATCCTATATTTAATTTTATTTTGTATGGTTCTTTATCTCTTTTGTATAAAGCCTTTGTATCTTTTTTACATTCTACACCAGTACCACGTGATTGGAAAGAAACTTTAGATGATCCAAATTGGAAACCAGCTATGGTGGCAGAAATGAATGTGTTGGCAAAGGATGACATATGGAAGCTTACCACTCTTCGTGCTGGGAAGAAAATATTGGGATGTAAGTAGGTCTTTGTTGTTAAACAAAAACCTGATGAAGCTACTAAGGGGTTCAAAGACTAGCGGTAAAATGCTTCACTCAAACCTTTGACATTGATTATCAGAAAATATTTGCTC
Source organism: Populus ilicifolia (assembly GCA_015708895.1). NCBI lineage: Eukaryota > Viridiplantae > Streptophyta > Magnoliopsida > Malpighiales > Salicaceae > Populus > Populus ilicifolia. Next base: position 2,015,411 of record SRLM01000332.1, on the reverse strand, counting down.
TGGTAGCAAAAATGAACTATATACAGGTTCTTTTATCTTGTGTTGTAAATTTAGGATGGGATTTGCAACAATTAGACGTAAAAAATGCCTTTTTACATGGAGATTTAGAAGAATAAATTTGCATGGAGATATACTTGGTTTCACTTGCAAAAGGATTGGGAAAAGTTTGTAAATTGAATAAAGCTTTGTATGAGCTAAAACAACATTCATGAACATGGTTTAATAAATTTAGCAAAGTTGTTGTCATTTTTATGTACAAACAAAGTAATGTCGATCACACCTTATTCATCAAACATTACAATGATAAGATAACAACTCTCATTGGATATGTTGAAGATATTGTGGTTACAGGAAATGATTGTAAAGAAATCACCTTATTAAAGAATTATCTTGCCTAGAGGTTTGAGATCAAGGATTTGGGCAAATTACAATGCTTATTAGGAATTAAGGTAGCTTGATCAAATACGAGCATCTTCATTTCTCAAAGAAAATATATCTTGCCTAGAGTTTTGAGATCAAGAATTTGGGCAAATTACAATGCTTATTAGGAATTAAGGTTGCTCGATCAAATACGAGCATCTTCAATTCTCAAAGATAATATATCCTTGATTTACTTGTAGAGACCGAAATGTTGGGATGCAAACCTATTGATTCTCCTATGGAAACCAACCATCACCACAGAGGTTGTGTGGGTGAGTTAGTGGACAAAGGGAGTGGAGGATCTATCTCTCTTATATTGGTCCCGACGTGGCCTATTTAGTCAATGTGGTTAGTCAAATTCATGATCATCACTCATTCCATCTAATTGTTGTTTATTGCATTCTTAGATATTTGAAGTAAGATCCTGGAAAGGAACTGAAAGTCTTTAAATGCTGACTGGGCTGGATCTCTAGATGATAGAAGATCTACATTTGGATATTACACTTTTATTGGTGGTAATCTAGTTTCATGGAGAAGAAAGAAACGAATAGTAGTGGTATGGTCTAAGGTCTAATGCAGAAGCTGAATGTAGAGCTATGACACATGAAGTTTGAAATTTAATGGGGGGAGTGAGAATAACAAGTGATAATCATGTTCCTTTGTTTTGTAATTATCACATTGTCATTAATGTTGCTTATAATCCAGTTCTACAGCTCAACATGATAGAACAAAACATATTGAAATTGATACACTTTATCCAGAAGAAAATAAATGATGGGATAATTTGTATATCTTTTGTAAACTCTGAAAATCAATTAGCTGATATTTTTACTAGGGATCTTAGTACTAGAATATTTCACTCAATTTCCTGCAACATAAGCATCATAGACATTTATGCACTATCTTGAGCGGGAATATTGATAGGGTGTTTTTATAGTTGCTTACATACTCTATATGTGTGTGTATGGTGTGGGTCTAGTAGTGTTAGACAGCACTTCTCTCCCTTTCATCTCTTCTTCTGTCCATCCTTTCTTCTTGTTCTTTTCTCTATTTTTCAGTTATTTCAATCTAGAAAAACCAACGGACCAAAACAACAAGGACAATCATTGATGATTTAATCCCTTCTCTTGTTGATATAATAGAAGACACGGATGAGTTTCCAAAGGAAAGGATGTATCTAATCTTAATTCCTCCCACATCTGCCATGAGAGGGGAGTGCATTAGTGTGGTCTTATGTACCACTACCGATCCTCAGATCAAGAACACTATCTTGCTACTGTCTGACCACAAAAGTGGAACTAGACTTTGTTGAGTTGATGACATACCATTTGCATGATCCTCTCTCTGATCCTGTCACTTAGCCAATATGCGTTTTTGACATTGAAGCGCATGTCCACCTTGGTATTAACTGTAAATACAGTTACAAAACCATAGGATTAGGGATCACAAGACACCTAGGAATGGGGATCATAGGACATCAGAAGGAAGAGAATAGACCTTTATTTACATTCTGGCCGCCAGGCCCACCGCTTCTTGCAAAACTCACAGTAACATGGCCTGCAGAGACATAGATTGAACCAAAAATTACTTGTAGCACAATAAACAAGAATTTATAATAAAGAATGGGGTAAGCAGTATCTTAATCATAGAACAGGTTACACCGGGCATGTGTAATTTTCAAAATAAATTCCCAAAAAACAGCTGACAACCATAAACAAAATAAGCCAACAAGAATATTTAACAGCCCAAGAAGGGGAAAGTAACAGACCCTCTTACTCTATGTTTCCATTTTTCAGTTTTGAGAAGAAAACAGAACCTGCTCTAACACAAAGCAAGCCTATGAAAAGCGACAGAATCAGCATCAAGCCAATGTGGGATCCAAGAATGCCAGACTCTCATCCAAGATTAATGGATGATCAATAGTCTGGCTGGTAAGCACTTGGATACAGGGTTGTCCAGTGAGCAAATACTATGTATGCATGCTAATCAACCAACCGTACGTATGCTCTTTATAAGTTCCGGAGACACTTTACAAACTAAATCTTTAGTCGGGCAATAAAATTCTGCTGCAACGACCTCTCATGACAATTTTGCATGGCTTAATCTTCGGCAAAGCCAAAAGCAGGATAGATTATTAGCATGCCACAGTAACCAGTTCTCACATTGGTGCATCTAAAGCGCCAGGTAACCCAAGGATTTATAGAATCCGTAAAGTCAAAAACAGCAAAAGGAAAAGGAAAAAAATCCCATGATAACTTTTACAACAATTTCTAACCACTGTAGCTGATAAATTTCATCCAGTTATTTTCAACAATAATTAAGATTTAGATTGCTGGATTAAGGTCATCTTAAGTTCTACTTGGTTAGGGGAAAAAAATCAACTTGATATTTAGATTAATTGAGCTAGTTATCATATATTTTCTTTTCTTCATTTTTTTCATTGCAGTCAAAAACCAGACTGCAAATATAGGGATTCAATTCCTTTCCACATTTCTTCTACTGGGCAACAAATAAAGCCAGGTACTTTTAAATACCGCGTGTGATTTTTGGAGTCTGCTCGTTTCCAACGGCTCTGGCTCGCTCCTCCGCTTCTTGCAGTAATTGATGAACCTGAGACAACCGAGCGGATACCTTCTTATCATCGGAAGCCGCACATTTAATCCGGCAGAAGCTGATTTGGCGATTTGGTACTTCAAGGCTCGCCCAGTGTAAATTACTTAATGTTCCAGACACATACAATGGTGGTATTAGTCGATGATTGAGGAAGACTTGTTTGAGAATCATATTGGTTGTGGATCTGATAACCGCCATTTTTGTGGCTTGTTTACCTTTGGTTTTATTATTTTTATTTTTTTTTTAAGCTGAGTGAAACCTAGTTAAGTACAAGTGAGATTTGTTGCTCTGTTTAAATTTCAGCCCAGTGGTTCATGGTTTTTTTACCAATGCCAATGATGCCGCCCAGAATGACAATAGGCCTCTCTCCAAAAATTAAAACATTTTGAGAATTGAGATAAAGAAGTATTTGATTAACAAAAACAGCAATAAATATATTTTTGAAATAATTTTAGAATAATTTTTTATATTTTTTTAAAAATGGTATAAGAAATATGTTTTCAAAAATAATATTTTTTATATTTTATTTTTAAAATATTCATATAAAAAAATTAATTTTAAAATTATCCAATTAAAATATATAATATTATTATTATAATTTTAAAATCCAATATCAAACATATAATATTATTATTATTATTTTAAAATCTAACACGAAACAAACTTTGATTCAGATGGGTTAATTCTATTTTTTAAAAAAATAGCTATTAAAATAAAATTATTTTAATTAAAAAAATCAACTTAGTTATTTATTTATTGAGTTCTACCTCATATTATACTAGATTAATCTTTCTTTTATTTTTTTTAAATCAAACTGGTCCAATCATCAAATTAGTAAAATCCTAAGTTGACTCAATAAGCAAAATCAAATTTTATAACTAGAATTATTATACTATTATCAATGTTAACACTAAATATAATTTAAAGCTGAAAAATAATCATAAATATCTTATTATTTTAAAAAATATATAAGTTTAACAGTTATATATATTAAAAATAGAATTAAAATAAACAAAGAAAAATCCTTGGATCAACCATTTTATTTTATTTTAGAGATAAATAAGTTATTTTAGTGTTTAAAAAATTTGGAAAAAACATATACCCTCTAACTGACAAGACCAAATTACCCCTAGCACAAAGGCTTCAATTTTTCCACTAAAAGATTATATGATAATTTCTTATATATTTTTGTTACAAAATGCAGACAGTAGGAACGAAACCCTGAGGATTCCAAGTTGAACTCTAAGGGGTTCATATATCACTAGCATTATTATACAATCCAAAACTAAAGGTCCAATACCATATGTTGACATCCAGTGAAAAATGAAGATCTCAATACAATAAGCGTGGTCGTATCGAAAGAAGAATCACTGGCAGCAATCATCCAAGATGAACTTTACTGACCATCTTATCTGGCTGCAGCTGACGCATACATTGTGGAACTGATTGCTAAACAGCTACATCTATTTCCTATCTCCATTCAAATACTACAAGGGAGTAGGGAAAAGTGGGGCACAGCACTGGGAAAGAAGCATGTTTGATTGCTTCTTAATCCATTTGCCTATTTGATGCGTCTCCTCACTGCTTCTTGGGATAACCGATCATGTCTTTGACATCTGATGAACCTTTCCTCCTTCCAGACTGCTGTTTGCCTGAAGATCCTGCCCCAACTGTGGTGTCTGGTACCATTCTCCCAGAGTGCTGTGATTGTTCTGCAGAAGGAAGAGCCCAACCTCCTCTGCTTGCCTGTGCATTCTGTCCACTTCTGCTAGCCCCTGTACCTCAAAATTATAAATCAAAATAGGAATCGGTAACCCAGCAAAACGAGATATCTTAAATAATTGGGTCAAAATTAAGAATCAGTTTTTACACATTCATCCAATAAATGCATATCCATTTAAGTGGCAAGGGGCAAACAGTCAGCAAAGATAAATAGCAGATTACAAATGTGCACCAAAATATACAAAGCTATTCCCAACAGCTTAAGCCACATCAACTACCTAACACAAAATCCTAAGTACATCGATTTGGGTAATTCATTGGGTACGAAATTATGAACTCACTGAAATTTGACAAATATCTTACATAACCATTTACACTGCAAGGTAAAGAACTGTAACCATCCGTCCCTCACCCTTATTCACATGCAATTTGCATATCATATGCACTCATTGATTCTTAAAATTAAACTAAAATGACAAATCCATTTTTTCCAGGGCAGTGTTCTTAGTCTCTGTGCTATATCATGCACAGCTACCACTCAATTTTTATACAACTGCTTCTATACAGCAACCAGTCACATGAATCACAAGAGACAGTACAGTAAAAAAATCTTCACAGGTCTATCAGCAACTCAACATTATTATAGCGAATAAGCATCTTGCTAAAATAAAAAATAAAAAATAAAAAAAAGAGACACCTTGACACAACAAACATCCTATCCAGTAAGAACACAACAATTTTTGAAGTACAAGCATCACTGCAACAATAAGAGAAGAGAGCACTTCAAAGCAGCCAAAGCAAGCTTACCAATGTTATCCATCCCAGTGAAACTTCCAGTCCAGCCAGGCAAAAGCTTTCCAGCATTTCCCTTCCAAGCTTCTTCAAAACCAGTAAGCTCATCTAGTAACACACAGATCCCAATCTTAAACTTAATCCTTTTGGGCATGTAAATATGAAACGGGACATGATAGAAAATATGATTGTACCTTCATTGAGATTGTGCAACATCTGCATTGTATTCACTCTACCATCTGAATTAAGCTTCCTTGTAAGGCTATGGCCCTGTAAAATTAACCCAAAGCATTACAACAAATTCTATACACAAAAAAAGGAAACCCAAAAAGCGAAAGCGAAAGCAAAGGCAAGAATAGCAAAATGACATTACGTAAAGCACCAAACAAATACCTTGTTGTGAAGTCCTCTAGACACCTTGTGGGTTGCTTGGCCAGTAGCACTATCAGCTGCTTTGCTTTCTTCGAAAATCAACTGTTTCACAAGGTCACATAAATAACAGAACTAACTGCAAAAATCTCTCAAAAGAAAAATAACTCACTCCATCACTCCCTGCCCTCCTCGTCTTGGAAGAAGTATAGTACGCTCCATTTGCACCACCATGTGTGACAGTCGAGCTCTGAAAAGTGAAGCTGCGTCCTTGGGGTTGTGACTCCATACCATTGAAGCTACTATAATCATTGCTATACTGCAAGTGCTTGCTCTTTCTCGCTGTAACAAGGAAAAATGACATACATGTTTACGCGGTCTAACAATTATCAACAGCAAAATAGATAAGATGCCATGTACCAGAAAACAGAATACAAGAAGACGTCTCACCTTCAGCTTCATCATCCGGGTCCTCAACGTATGGCTCCTTGCTCGACCTACCATGTTTCCTAGGATTCTCTTTCTTCTCTCTATCTCCTTCAACTTTCTCATTATCAGAATCTAGCTCTTCAATAATCGGCCCCCTTGATTTTTTCACCTCTGGAGCTTGGTGATCAACAAATCCAGATGGATGCAGGTTTGGAAAAGGAGATGGATGCAAATCGGGGAAAGGAGATGGAAGCATACTGGGGAAAGGAGATGGAAGCATACTGGGGAAAGGAGATGGAAGCATACTGGGGAAAGGAGATGGAAGCATATTGGGGAAAGGAGATGGATGCATATTGACAAAAGGATTTCCACCAGAACCAAAGAAATTCGACTCGAGCATGCCTCCGAATGGGCGTGTGAAAAAGGGATCATCGAATGGATCCCTTCCCCCAAAAAAATCAGAGAGCAAACTTCTCTGACCCCCAAAGCCACCAAAACCACCAAAAGGGTCACCATTATCAAAGAAAGGATCTCTGTTACCCCTGCCTCCTTGCATTTTCAAACAACCACAAAACCTGAAAAACAGGAAACACCATTCACTTTATAATTAAAAAAAAAGGGAATTTTGGATGATCAAAGTAGACAACGATCATAATTTATATCGCCCCGTTTGTAACTACCGTAATTAGAACTAAATTATATGGAGAAAAAAACACAGAATTGGTAGGCGCAGAAATTAACAAGACACTGATCAAAATACAACACCCTAGATACCAGAGAAGGGGGTGACAGAAAGAGTACCTTCAAAGAGGGAAACAATGGAGATTTTGAGAAATTCCAAGAGGCAGTCGAATCAAACCCTAATAACCAAGATGAGACTTGAGAGATGCAAGGGGTTTCGTGAAATTTTTTGGTTTGTGTTGCAGGGGTATAAATGCCAACGGAAACCGACTCTGGAAATGACAAAAAGAAGAGGTGGAAGGATCCGGTATGACCACGGCTGGTACAGATATTTATTATCAACGAAAGTGCATATTAGTCGCTATAGTTGTCCCTTAATTCCACTTCGGTTCTATTGCTTATATACCTTTTAATATCAACCTCATTTGTCAGTTTCAAATCTTTTTAGTGAGAAAAATTTGCTTCATTTTTTTATATATATATTAGTATATTGAACCTATGTTGTGGGTAAAATTAATTTTAAAAAAATATTAAAAGAATAAAAAAATTTAACAATATTATTGAATATAACAAAATATTTGTTTAGGATTATAATTGTGGTGGTAGTTCAACAACAATTTCATTTAAAAATGCATTAAAATAAAAAATATATATTTTTAAAAAATCATTTTTGACATATCAACACATCAAAAAAATCAAAAATATGAAAAATAAATTTTATTTTAAGTAGAAAAATCAAAAAAATTTAAACATGATTTACACCACATTTCCAAACACACTTTAAATAGATTAATTTTAAAATCTCCCAACTCGGCTCTTTGTCTTACCTTAGTTTTCAATCAAACTTTGTAAAAGCTTGTTTGACTTGAATTGATCAATTTTATAGTTCAAATATAAACCATGATGATTAATAAAATCATAACTTGGCTTGTAAAAAAAAACTTAAAAATGATAGTTTTTTTAAAAGAATATTGAGATAATGACAGATTGAATTGAATTTAGTCCCTGTGTGCCCTGAGTTATGGATACTATTGGGTTTAATAGCTTTTTTTTATAAAATTTTTTATTTAATTATATAACAAAAATACAAGCTTATAAAATTGTATAACAGACTAAAAATAAACACTTATTAAAGATAATTATCCCTAAAAAAAGCAAATATAAAATATTAATGCAGCTTATTTCCCATCTAATATAATATTAAATAAAAAAATAAAAAAAATAAATAATCATAAAAAAATATCTTATCAGTGAGCAAATTCACCAAACCTGTGAATTGAGTAAGCTAGTTTGGAACGTCAAATCAGTAAATTGAGTTATAAACTCCGCTAAAATTATAAAATTATTTTTTATTTAATTATCAATATCGAGATTTTTTTTAAATCACTGTGATCTTATAAAAGACAAAGCAAGATCATTTATAAAATTGAATTCTTAATTAAACAAGTATATACAGATGAATTTAAAAAAAAAACTAATTAAAAAAATTAAACTTATCAAATTAACAAACCAAGCGAACTAACCAAATTTATAAGTAAATCCACAGACTTTATAAATTTTGATAACATAACAAACTATTTTTTTTTAACTACATGAGAAAAAAAACATATAATAAAAAAAGTCAAGTTCAATTTTTTTTTAAAAAAAAACCTCGTCAAACTTGTAAACTAAGGTAACATGAGTTATTCTGAAAAATCTGCAAACCATGCTAACCTCATAAAAACACAAAATAAAAAAAAATATGAAATTAAATTCTTAGTCATCTCACTATTAAAAGATGAAATTAAAAAAAAATTGAAAAAAATCACAACAAAAATCCATAAAGAAAAAAGAAAGAAAAAAAATTATAAATTATTATTGTCATTTACAATGCAATGTGTGTGGGTGAATAATGATTCCCCTGCACCCTTTAATTTTTGTTACCTTACAAAGTTTAATAGTATAACTTTTTACATAAACTATTTTTTTAACTTATGATAAAGCAAATGGATTGTAAAAAAAATAAAATTTATTTTAAAAAAAACAATTGATCAAACTTGAAAATTGGGACAACCAGAGTTACCTTAGCAAACCCGTAAACCATGTTAACCTCATAAAAAAATAAAATAAAAGGAAGTAAATTAAAAAAATAAATTCTCAACCATCTCAATTTTAAAAAATAAAATTAAAAAAATAACAAAATTCTAAAAAGAAAAGGAAAAGGCAAAATCTCGTGGATTACTATTACAATCCGCAATGCAATGGGTGTTGGGTGAATCATGGTTTCCTCTATTTTTTATTTTTTTATTACTTTATAAAATTTAATAAATGACTTTCCTCAGAAACTATTTTTTAAACCATACAAGAAAAAAATAAACTATAAAAAAGATAAATTCAATTTTTTTAAAAAAACAACTTACAAAACTCATAAACCAGAACAACTTAAATTATCTTAGTAAACTTATAAACCACATTAACCTCATATAGAGACAAAATAAAAGGAAGCAGATCACAAAGTTAAATTCTTAATTATATTAATTTTAAAAAATAAAATCAACAAAAATATATTTAAAAAAAATCATAACAATTTTTTTTTTAAAAAAAAGTGAAACACTATGGATTACTATTTTAATTCATAATACAATAAGTATTGGGTGAATAGTAGTTTCTTCATGTCCTCTAATTTTTGTCACTCTATAAAGTTTAATAATATTGTTTTTCTCTTAAACTATTTTTCTAGCTATATGAAAAAAAAAACTAAGTCCAATTAAAAAGAAAGAGAGAAAAAAAAAATTTCACCAAACCTATAAACTAAGGCAACCTCTGCAAATCATACTAACCTTGTAGAAAAAAAATACAAAACTAAATTCTCAACTATATCACTATTAAAAAAATATATAAAATCAATAAAAATAATTCTACAAAAACTCATATCCATAACAAAAAGGAAATGAAAAGGAAAGAAACCATGCGTTTAATAAGCAAACAATAATGTGTTGTATAACCGTGCAAAAGATACCAATAACTTCAAAACACTACTTTAAAGATCAATGTTTGATGGTTAGATAGCTCCTTACATGCCAACAATTTTATAACAATATCCCCGAGTACTCTTAAAAACTACAATAAAAACAATGCAAAATGATATTAAAAAAAAGCTTTGAGCGAGGGTTAAAATGACTTTGTTTTTATAAACATCAAAGTAATTACATTATTTAAAAAAATAAAAATACAAAAATTTTCTTGAGTAATAGGTTTTAGATTATTTAATTACATGGTTAAAATGAGTAATTTGAGTTTGTATTAAAAAACAAATTTACCAAACTAGCTTCGTATAATTCGTAAAAGACAGTTATATCATGATTAAAAGATTACATTACCCCCCAATACATAATTCAAAGTTTCAATGGCTACTGGGCAATATAATAATCACACTATTATAATAAATAGTAATTTGTGTCTCGAGGCACAATAACTTTTATATAAAAAAAGAGCTATCAATATTATCCTCGAGAGAAAGGAAAAGAAAAGCCCATAAGAAACTTATCATACTCCATTAGGAACACTCCTTAACATTTAAAGAATTCATTAAAAAGGTTCAACCTCCATTGTTAAAGACCGCACGACAACAACTAAAGAAACCACACTGACTATTAGAGTAACAACTTAAAATGCGAGCAAAATATTATAAAGTTAGCATCTCATGTCTATATTCAAATAATTAATTATATTTAATTAATGAATAGAATTTATTCTAAAAAAATAATGATAAATAAAAAGACCTGAGATAACCTAATAAAATAAAAAAATGATAAAATAAAGGATGTAGAAAGAAAATAAAAAAAGAAGCTCAATTTTCAGTTAAATGAATATTTAAAAATGAAATTAAAAAAATATATAGTTTAAAAAAATGTTGAAAAACCCCAATAAAGCTCATGCGAATCTTCTAAAGTTAGGTTAATCTCCCAACCTCACAAAAAATAAAATCCTAGGCACAAGCTTAACTAAAAAGCTCAAACTCAAAAAAAAAATGTTAAATGATAATTTTTTTTTAAAAAAAATCAATTCAAAGAATTTTTTAAATGAAAAAAAAACAATAAAAAACAAGGATAAATTCTAATAGAAAAAAAAAGAAGAAATCATAAAAAAAAATCAATTCTAAAAATTATGTCAAATTAGATAAATAACTACTAAAAGAATATGGTCCAAATTTGACAAATAAACAAAATTAAATGAGGATAAAATAAAAAAATAATTTTATAAATTATTTTAAATAAAATAAATAGTAATAAAAAAAGATTAAATTAAATAAAAAAATTAAAGGATTGAATTGAAAAATTAAAAGTCACAACACAAAATCAAAAAGAAAATTAAAAAAAGAAAAGAAATGATGATCGACACTAAACCAAATATTTATTGACTGCATCAAGATGGATTGAAAGCCATCTTAGAACCATGTTTTTAGGTATTAGAATTAGTTGTATATATTGTTTGAGATGGTAAAGAGATTGATATGTGTAATATACATATTTCAGCTATATTTTTCTAAATATATTTTTTTATCTATTAGAATGTTAAATTACTCCTAACTAAATCCTGTAATAACAAAAAAACCCAATAATGTGATGAAATTTTAAGTGTAATTAAATTATTTTACTGTACTTTTAAAATTAAAAAAGATAAAAAAAAACCTTTCATTGCCGATTAAAGCGTATTTTCTACTAGAGGGATAAATACATGAAATTACGAAAAAAACCCTCCAATCCTTTTAATTATTCTACTTTTATGTGTTTTTTTTAGAGGGATAAATACATGAAACTGCGAAAGAAACCCTCTATAGTAGCCTTATAATTATTCTACTTTTAAGAGTATTAAAATAATTTTACCATATAATTAAAAAATCCAATGGTCATTTTATTCTTGATTAATTCTAAAACGTCAAATGTTATCATCGCAAATATAATTTTACCCTCCAATGTTAGCATGCGAGTTTTTTCCGAAAGGCAGGACGGTAAAAGTTTTTTTTTTTAAAAAAAAGGTTCCCATCTACAGCATTGTGTACAGGGGAAAGTGTTTCGGCCGCTGTCAAGCATCCTCAATTCAGAAGTTTTTTTTTTTTTAAATAAAATAAAATTAGAAAATGCCTTCTCTTAAAGAAATTGAAAAGTAGCATTCCGATGACGAATTAAAACCAGATTTAAAAATATAGGAATGAATATTTAGAGTAGAAACTAAGAGGACTAGCTGATTAAATATTAAATCCATGGAACTATCAACTAAGATGACTAGCTGATTAGTTACATTAGTGACACTCTTCTCTCTCTATAAAGAGGTTATCTTGTTTCCTTTCCCCTCAAATTCTCTCAATCATAAAAGAAAACAAACTCTAACCCTAAAACTCCTCGACATCTCTCTCGCATTGTTGTCAACCTTCGTCTGGTACGTCTCTTTCGATGTTCAGGGTTACTCTCCGGTGTTGTTTTTTGTTTCACATTGCGTAATTCTACGGATTTTTGGGTAGCGATATTGACCACGATTGAGAATTTGTTCATGTGTCAAGCTTTATGCCAGGGTTTGATTTTTAGTCATGGTTGGTGTTTTTAAGTTTTGATTTGATCTCAACGTGAGTTTGTTTGAATGCTGTTCAATTGCAATTTCAGGCTCTGTGTTTTTGCGTTTCTATTGATTTTTATTTGCAGAATTTCTGATGTTTTTAGGTTGTTGGATTATATTTCTTATGGCTATGAAATATTATCATTGTTTTGTGTTTTGATAATAAAAATTTATTGCCTTGTATTTTAGGACTTCCCTGTTCTTTTTCGTGTTGATTGTTTTGTCTTTTGGTTTGTTTAGCGCTGTTCAATGCATATACTTTTCCGTATTTAGTGGTTTGTACCTGGATCAATGCCCTTTGTTTTGTAAAAATGACTGAAAAGATCGGCATAACAATGCCTGCAGATTTGGATTTTTCACTTGTTAATTCATGGGTGAGCGCAAGACTATTGAACTTGAGCAAGGATGGGAATATATGCAGAAAGGGATCACAAAGCTGAGGGGGATTCTGGATGGATCACTGGAGCAATTCAACTCGGAAGAATATATGATGCTTTACACGTATATTTTCTTTTCTCTTTTATTGAATGTTGTTTTGATGAACTGGTTAGAATATTCTTGCAATTTTTCTTATCTCTCTTTAATTTTCAACACTTCAGAACTATCTACAATATGTGTACTCAGAAGCCACCCAATGACTATTCTCAGCAGCTTTATGACAAGTACAGGGAGGCGTTTCAAGAATATATAAACTCCACGGTGGGATGAATGGCATCAGTTTATTTCTTTTATTGGTCATCATTCTTCTTGCTAGTACATCTTCTGGTCCCTGTGGCTGTAGTTATATTTCCTTCCATCTAACGAAGCTTTTTATGGTTGATAAATTATGTGGTATTATTTGCTGGATATGCTCCTATCTTTCCCTTTACAATGCACATAGCCTTAGCAAAGAAGTACCACTACAAAACATTTATGCCTGGTGATGTTTTGTTCTAAATCAACAGCTGTCAGCTTCAACTACATGCTTTGCTGTTTTGTGCAGTGTACTATGAGCTCTTTTGTTATACAGTTAGGTGGTTTGTTTCACCACAATATAAATTCTTTCAGTAGTTCAATGATTTGTAAATTGACTGTGGGTTGTGGGTGATTTGTTCTTGCAGTGTATCCTGGGTTTTAGTTTTAATCATTAAAGAAGTTGCAGCAGTAACATTTATCATGGGCAGTTGTTTTTTTGCTTATACTAATCGATAAAACAGCTTTTAGCACTTTACACCGTTTAACATCCCTACCTTGTTCTGTTTTCCTTATCAGGTATTACCATTGATAAGGGAGAAGCACAATGAGTTTATGCTGAGGGAGCTTGTGAAAAGATGGGCTAACCATAAAATTATGGTTAGGTGGTTGTCACGCTTCTTTCATTATCTTGACCGTTACTTCATTGCTCGTAGGTCACTTCCTCCACTTAATGAAGTTGGACTGACTTGCTTCCGTGATCTGGTTTGCTAATTCCTTCTAATGCTTCATTTTCTCAAGCCATTAGTTGGACGACTCACTTTCTGGTTTCTGAGATAATTTAAATGATTTTGTTATCAATTTTCAATTTTTCAGGTTTATCAGGAAGTGAACAGTAAAGCAAAGGATGCCGTGCTTGATGTGGTAAGTTACCCTGGCAACTTTTTCACTTCTTTAAGCAGTGTAATTTCATTTCCTATTTCTAATAACAAAGTTGAAACCATTGTTCTTTGGAGCAGATTGGTAAAGAACGAGACGGAGAACAGATTGACAGAGCATTGCTGAAGAATGTTTTAGATATATTTGTTGAGATTGGAATGTCACAAATGGATCATTATGAAGATGATTTTGAAGCGCATATGCTTCAAGGTACTGGTGCTTACTATTCTGTTAAAGCAGCAAACTGGATTCGAGAGGATTCCTGTCCAGATTACATGATAAAGGCAAGGACTTGTTGATGTTGCTCTTTATAGTTTTATGATTGACTTTTTTTTTTATCCTAATACCTTCTGTGGATATGCAGGCTGAGGAATGCTTGAAGAGAGAGAGAGAGAGAGAGAGAGAGTTTCTCATTACTTGCACTCAAGCAGTGAGACAAAGTTAGTGGAGGTTAGTTTGTTGCATATCACATGTACAGGACTATTGGTTTCTTATGCCTTCATTTTATTCCTCTTTGCTTGAAAATATGTGTTTGCCCATTTACCACACCTCTTCATGCCACATGCTAAGCAAATATATTTATTTTGTTTTGATTACATGGTGTGTTTCCTAGTAGCAATTAGCTGACTCTATTCTAAAAGGAAGCTATCAAATAAATATTCATCTCATCTTGTCTTCTGTTCCTGTATTTGTTGTTTTAGCACATCTGGAGAGGATAGTTGAGCAGTTTCAGGGCATCTTGCTATTGATTCTTTACCTGGATGCTATTACCTTACTATATCGAATGTTTTTATGATTACATTGTAGACTAACAACAGCGACATGTTATATAGAAAGTGCAACACGAGTTGTTGGTGGTCCATGCGAACCAACTGCTAGAAAAGGAACATTCTGGAGTTCGCTCATTGCTTAGAGATGACAAGGTATATAGTGGTCTGGAATTGCTTCAAGTCCTGATTCTTGAATGATGCTTGGTGGCTATCTTGTAATATATGGTGAATTGTAATTTATTTTTGGATACACCATGTCAGTTGGATGATCTATCCAGGATGTTCAGGCTTTACCATAAGGTTCCCCATGGTTTGGAACCTGTTTCTAATGTATTCAAGCAGGTTGGTTGACATTCTCTGTCTGTGCTATTTTGCTACCAACAGAGCCTCTTTTGATGTATTTTTGGATTGCCGACCCTTCCCACAATTCTCAACAACATACCCTCTATTTTTGTGAATTGTTCAGCATATTACTGCTGAAGGAACAGCCTTGGTCCAGCAGGCAGAAGATGCTGCCAGTAGCCAGGTTTGTCCGTGTGATTTTTTTTTCCTTGCACTGCTTAATGGAAAATTGTGCATCTTAGTATAGTTTTAGTTGAGTGCTGCGATAATTCAATGTGTTAAATTTCTATCATGTGTATATTATGTAGTCTCCAAGTTATGTGCACTCTTCATGTGATTTTGACCATACTTAGCACTATAGTTGATGGGAGAGGAAAACCCCAGTCTTGCAGTTATAACAATGTGTCTTTTACATGTTTGCTGACACTTGTATATGGTCATACCAGAAAACATCTGGAGTCCTTAGTCTCAAGGTTGTGATGCCGTGACTCAATGTTTCTTTAGCTGTTTTTTTAACGCAATGTAACTTTTCATTCAATCTATTTAGAAATAAGCTAGATGTGTCTTTTTTCAATTGTTTATTGTGGTGCTAAAGATGGTGTGTGCTTCCACAGGCTGCAAATGGTGGTGTTCAGGAACAAGTAAATCTCTCACCTTCTATGTTTTAGATACCTGCTGATAGTTGGGAATGTCAAAAAATTTACTTGATGGGCTGGTTTTCAGGTTCTCATCCGAAAGATAATTGAGCTGCATGATAAATACATGACTTATGTGACTGATTGCTTTCAAAACCACACCTTGTTTCACAAGGTAGGTGGCAGACAGCATATTCTTGTTCTTTAATTTCTGTTTTATTGTTTCATTTAACAGGTTTGTTCTTTTTTTGGGGTTGCTAAATAGGCCATGAAAGAGGCTTTTGAGATTTTTTGCAATAGAACAGTTGCTGGGAGCTCTAGTGCTGAACAAATGGCCACCTTTTGTGATACTATCCTCCGAAAGGGGGGAAGTGAGAAACTAAGTGATGAAGCCATTGAAGAAACACTGGAGAAGGTGATCCAATTTGTCATGTTAATTTGTGAATCTTTAAATGAGTCTGATAGATTTTTCAGAACTATGTGCTGAGACTTGTTAGTGATTAGAAATTTGAACTGTGATGGATTTCTGTAGGTGGTTAAGCTGCTTGCATATATTAGTGACAAGGACCTTTTTGCTGAATTTTATCGGTAAAACTTATTGTTGGCATGTCCTTAATTTTATATGCTTGTTTTCTGTACCTTTTCTTCTTATTCTTTCTTTGTACTTGATTTGTATTCTTTGTTTTTTCTCCAGGAAAAAGCTTGCCCGTCGTCTTCTTTTTGATCGAAGTGCTAATGATGAACATGAAAGGAGTATTCTTTCGAAATTGAAGCAGCAATGTGGTGGTCAATTTACCTCAAAGATGGAAGGAATGGTGAGCTGCCCTGGGTACTTGGATAATTTTTGTCAATCTGTCCATGCAACTGTGGTGATAGATTGTCTTTTTTTTTCCAGGTCACAGATTTGCAACTGGCAAAGGAACACCAGTCCAGCTTTGACGAGTATCTTGGCAATAACCCAACCACACATCCTGGGATTGATTTGCAAGTTAGTGTTCTCACAACTGGGTACTGGCCAAGTTATAAATCCTCTGATATCAACTTGCCTGCAGAAATGGTAAAGATTTACCTTGACAAATCATGGCAGTATTTTTCTGTATTTGTGACAACTGTTTTCTGGCAGTAAATATAGGAAGCAATTTTCTTTTCCTTTATCTTCAAATTGAACATTCTGGAACCTTTTGTTTCAGGCTAGGGGAGTGGAAGTTTTCAAGGAGTTCTATGACAAAAAGAGCAAGCACAGAAAACTTACATGGATTTACTCGCTGGGATCTTGCCACATTAATGCCAGGTTTGACCAAAAACCTATTGAACTGGTTGTGACAACCTACCAGGTGCTTTATCAAACCTTACCTTTTTCAAGGATAGTGGATGGATGATTTGCATATCATTCTGTTGTTATTGGATTGAGATGTTTGATTCTGAGTATTTGATTCCTGTCTATCTTCTACAGGCTTGTCTCCTGATGCTTTTTAATACTTCAGACAAGCTTGGTTACCCTGAGATTATGACTCAGTCAAACTTGAGCGACGATGATTTGCCCCGATTACTTCATTCCCTCTCATGTGGAAAGTATAAGATCCTTAGCAAGGAACCGAACACGAAGACTGTTACCCAAAATGATTCCTTTGAGTTCAATCGCAAGTTCAATGACAGAATGAGGAGGATCAAGGTTAAACCTCCCTACTGTCAAAATTATATTTTAATTTTTTACTTTTAACTGCCTGCAAAGCATGTCACAGAAACCATTGCCTTCTTGCATTTGGGGTTTTATTGCTTTACTCTAAGATACAAGCTCTTCAAATTCTGCAACTTAGGTTCCTCTTCCACTTGTTGATGAAAGAAAGAAGGTTGTTGAAGATGTTCACAAAGACAGACGGTATGCAATCGATGCTGCAATTGTGCGCATCATGAAGAGCCGGAAAGTTTTGGGTCATCAACAGCTAGTAATGGAGTGTGTTGAGCAATTGACTCGCATGTTCAAGGTATGGCATGCACTTCCTCTCTAATTTATTAGACAAAGTTTAGAGAAATTGGAAAATATTTAGGAATCTGAGGCATGTGGTTAATTTTACAGACTTTTACCAAGAATAGAAAGTGCTATTACCTTGTTGGTCCAGTGGGGGAGGGCTTTTAAGAAAATCGGACGCTCTGGTTCTTACATAGAGTGGATGCTCTTATGAATTAATTATTAAGACAGACATGAGTTTTTCTACTCCACTATGGTACTTCTTTCGTAACATGCATAGTCACTCTCTCTGGAAAGTCCCTGTAAACCTCAACGAGCGAGAATTAGGAGACTAGTAGCATAGCCGCTGTCAATAGAAAGACTGGTAAAGGGTATTGATAGAGTTTCCTTGATATTGGAAGGGGTTTCTTTCGTGTAATCTGTCATCCTTGAATATAACTATGGATTGTAATTTGCAGCCTGACATTAAAGCTATCAAGAAGCGAATAGAAGATCTGATATCCCGAGACTATCTAGAAAGAGACAAGGAAAACCCAAACATGTTTAGGTACCTGGCTTGATTTTTGCTTAGACGGAGCTGAAAGGGAGTGTACAATTAATTGCAGTTATTTCGGATTAATTGCTGTAAATGGCGTAGTTGCAGTGCCTTTAGTGATTACAAAATGGAGAATACAGGGTTAGAATTTTGTAGATTCCCCCCTCCATGCAGTTTTGTGCAAGTGGTCTCATCTAACCACGGTTACTGAAAGATTAATAGAAGGAATAAAGCTATCTATCGGCACAAGCTTGTTTGATGCTATATTCTATTTTGCATTTGCAATTACTGCATTATCTCCGATGAAATATGGGATCATCTCATTTAGCTTTGGTTTGCTACGTTGCATGGTGACACTAAAAATTTAAATCCTACTTTAGAAAAGCTTGTTACACAAGGTTTGGAACTGCAACAGTGCGTTTAATTTTTGAAAGCGCAAAGAGGATTCCGGTTCGCCTGTTTGTGCAAATGACAATGCTATACTAATCAATGGGCACGGGTGCCTGGTCACACTAATTGATTGTCTGAAATTAATTCTCTTGTAATTAAATTTAATTATAGTGTTTGATTTGATAAATAAATTGAATTCACATAAAATTTATTTTTTTATATTATTTTTATTAACTTCATCTTAGTTATTCAAAGATCTTTAAAATAAAGAGTGAGAATGGTATTTTAAAAAAATTAGTTTTAATATTAAAAAGAATGTTCTCTGGTTTATTTTTATAATATTTTTAGAGATTAAATTTTATTTAAATTTTAATTCTTAACATTAAAAAGATATTAAATATAAGATTTTATTAAAATGTCTGAATAAAATGTGGCTTAATCATCGTAGATGCATCCGTAATTACTTTTTGTTGTGTTTTTTTTTTATATAAGTTTTTTATTTTAATTTCACCTTTTACTAGCTTTATTTTTTATTTTAGTTTTTTTTATTATTTTTATTCCATAATATTATGTTGTTTTGGGAATTATGTTTTATATTTTTTTATTTTAATCTTCAATATTGAAAGTGGAGTTTTGTGTTTTTTTCCATTATTTTTATGGTTTTATCATGATCTCATGTTATAAATCACGAGTTTAAATATTTTTTTTATATAAATTTATTTTGATTTCATGATTTAAACTGGGAGTTTAACAAGTTTATTCTAATTAATTTTTTTATCTTATTTTATAATATTGGATGTTGAAAATTAAATTTTATAATTTTTATTTATTAGGTTATCTCGATATTATACTTCTTAGATCGTAGCTTTAACATGTTAATTTTATTTATTTGATTATTTTTTAATTGGATTTTTTTAATTATGCTTTATAATTTTATTTAAATTATTTTTATAGAATTATTATGATTTCACAATGAATGATAGTTTTAAAGGTTAATCAGAATTAACTAAGTTTTTTTTATTTAATTTTATTTTTATAACAATTTAATTATTTTTTTTCTATTTAGTTTTTTAATAGTAAATTAGTTATTAATTTATTTTTTTATAAAATTATAACATATGGGATCAAACTAACATGCTATCTTTGAGAATATTATTTAATACTCATTGCGTTGAACAATAATGTAGAGTAGATTCTATTGTCTGTACTCTGACGTCTGTGCCATGTGGTATCCCGTCCACTGGTGTAATTTCCAGGCGCAGTTGCAAAATTTCTCAAAATCAGTAATTTCTTCACCAGTCGCTCTGTTCAGAACAGAAGTGGCAATACCTGGCTGCTGCCCGCTCTCCAAAGTTACTCCTTTTTTTATTATTATTAGGGTAACCTCTACCGCCTTTCGGTTCCCCATAAAATTTTAGATAACTCCTTCCTCTCTGGAATCCAGTTTTCTAAAACGGATTGTTTAACCAGTGAGGGCGAAGTATGAATCTGTTCTCATTTGTTTGGTGATGCGACTAGCTTGTTTTTTATACCTTAGTCTCGCGTGCTTGTCTGCCTGTTCTTTTAAAAAATATTATTTCATACGAAAAAGTTCCACATGTCTTCCTCTTATATAATTAATGAAAAAATCATCTTAGGGATAGCCAAAGATTAAGGTAACTAAAAATTGAATTTTTTAATTTATTTTTTATTTAATATTATAATTTAAATCACAAATTTTCTTAATAAATTTGGATTAACCTAGATCTTAATCTAACATATTACTATCTGAATATTAAAAAAAAATTATTTAGTATATAATCATTTTAATACTTTTTAAAAAATCATTTTAACGTGTGGTAGGATTTGAATTAATGGTTAAAATCCTTTTTATTTTAAAGCAAATTAGTGATGCCATAATATATTTTAGCATTCAAAATTTTTTTAAATCAAACTTCCAGAGTATCATGCGTAAAAAGTTTAGTAATAATCTAAAGTGTTAGTTTGCATAAGATGTTTCACAATGTTAAGGAAATAATAATTTAAAAAACATCGTGGAAATAGAATATCATAATAATGTGATATGATAATAAAGTGACGATGGTAATAGTTGTGGGATGAGAGAGGGGGAGAGGTTGGTGGTGGGGGGTGGTTGTGATTTTAGGATGGGGTGGTGGTTGTGGGATGGCAGTGGCAATGATAACAATGATTACGGAGGTGGTGGAGTGATGGGGGATAATGGCATCATTTCTGGTCATGTTTGCCATTACAAACGCAGTCTTTAGGGCCATAATTATGTGCGCTTAACAATGACCCCCACTGTATGGATGGATCTTGCGTCCTTGTCTCAAATTGTTATCCGAAGATCAAATTTCTTGGGACTTTTGAGCATAGTTGTTACCTGGTCTGGTGGCTTATCCGGTTCAAGGTTTGATGACCAGATCAGACTGGTCGGTCAGTTCAGAGTCGGCTGGGTACTGGGTTGACCTGCCGCACTGGATTTTAAAACTATGCTTCGGAGAGTAGGAATGGCACGGGACTCCAATCCAGTTTGCAAGTTTTTTGTGAATACATTTTCACCATCTGTCCCAGATTTCATGTTGGAAATTTCGCAGTTGTACGATGCTACCCGGTAGTATTTATTTGAATTAAAAATGTTTTTTATTTGAAAATTTATTAAAATAATAATTATTTTATTTTTATAAAATTATTTTTAATACCATCATATTAAAACCATATTGTAACACCATAACAAAATTAATTTAAAATGAAAAATTAAAACATTTTCATTTTTTTTTAAAAGACACTTTTATAACACAAAAACAAGTAAATACTATATATTATTTGTATTGAGCTAATCACCTGATTTTGCAGTTTGAGTAAAGATAGATTGATCAATGTTCCATGCATGTAGCCACTTTTCTCTGTGGTGAGAACTACACATTCACGGGATAGTGAGCTCAAAACACACGTACACCTTTTAGAATGCCTTCATGAAGGATAATAGTTGAAAGGTGGTATTGTTTTTCCCCAACTGCGCGCACTACGACGTTCCAAGAACAGCATATTTGTTTTTCAAAATGGACACATCTCTACACAAATATACTTCCATGTTCCTTGTTCGGATCCATTCGAGCGCGCCTCCTTTTCCAGATTGTCAAAGCCCTCAAAGACGGTTTAAAATCATTCAACCTGATATTAGAACTGCTGGAGCTCATCCAAGTCTGGTCTTGTTGGATATTCAAAACCTTGAAGCACTGCCATGCATTCCAAATCCTCTTCTGAATAAGCAGGGATGAACCAGTACCTCTTATCCGTCCCAAACACCTGCATAGAAAACAATGTTTCACCATGATCAGCATTTCACTTTGCATGCGTAGGTATGAAACTTAATCCTACATTCAATAGCATGACCAATCATAGCAAACATGATCATGGGAATGCAATCATAGCATGTCCACCCAAAATAAGAATATGGGTTGGGATGAATGTCAACAATTATGGGGACATGAACAAGCATGACTGTGGTTGAGTAAAACAGAGACACACAACTGATTTCATCCAAACCTCAATTTATAGTTTTATCTATGAATCAATTATGCTGGGGACTGGAAGTGATTATGGAAATGTGTAGTGGGAACAGTGTAGACTACATTACAATCCAAAACTCAATGTGGCCCTTGTGTTCATGGAATAGGTCTGTTCAATTGTGTAATGTGTAATGGCTCGGCAATTACTTTGTGGAAATTCAGAATAAAGTGTGCAACTTATGCAGGTTTTTTCTGATCTAGCAGCACAAGCACAGTGTGAAAAACCTCTTTATATGATGAAATGGTTATAAATCAAAAGGTCAATGAAGCAAGCATGCATATACAGTGGTTGGATAAAGATTAACAGAAAGATCAAAAGTAACCTGTTCAAAGTTTTTCCTTCGACCAAGGTCATAATGCCATTTAGGATTGGATTTCTTCTCAAATGCCTGAAAGAAAGAAGATGGGCTTTTAATTGATGCACTAGCTGAATGCCTTGCTAATATACGATTGGAGGGGGGGAGCATAGCAAAAGGCATCACCTCAATGGTGGTGGTATTGCCTAATACCAATGATATGTGCATAATCAGGAAGCCCATAATACTCAATGCAAATGATAAGTTCAAGACTGAAATAATCAAAGCATAAAAATAAGGAAACAGAAAAGAAATGAAAATTGATACAGTATACAGATTTTCGTCCAACTTACCAAATGTGACAAAAGTGGCTACAAGGGTCTCTGGTGTTCCATTTTTTTCACCAACAGTAAAAAATGCTATAAACTGCGGCAATAATGATGAAGTGACAAGAGTTGTCACAAGAAATGTGTAGAACTGCATAAGGAAAAGGCAACCAAAATTAGAATGGGAGTTCATATCAGAGAACTTGTAGCATGATAGGTTTAAAAACTGAAAAGCAGGGGATATAATAATTATTAGCAATCAATTTATGTCCACACTCCACAACAGAAAAAACAGAGGGGGTGGTTGTTCGCAAGAGAGCACAGATGACAAGAATGACTGGTGCTTTAGATGCACCCCAATGGCTAGGTGCACCAGCCATCTGTAGATGAATTTAAAGCATCGCATATCATGTTTTTTAGGGTGTTTGCAAGAATGTATAAAAGAATAATATCACAAGCATAAGTCTCGTAAAGCAGCAAAAGCATGAAATAAAGTGAGTCTGGAATTTACAAAAGTTATATATGGAATAAAAAGTTATTTGCCTTCTTGGTGCTTGGATGTTGCGAGTCTTGCAACCCCCAGGATGAAAACAGAGAAAATGGAGTAATCAGAACGGCGAGGAAATCACAAGATCAATGGTCAGTGAAAGAGATAGAGCAAATTTATATAATTTATTCTGGAAGGTCAGGAAAGATGCTTTCACAGAAAGGAAAGTAAAAAGGTATAATGACATAAAAATATGATTTGACACAGATAAGATCATTTATCCTGTATTTTTTAATACAGCTTTCAAGAGCAACAGACGCCTTATAGGTGCCATAAGAATTTCACATTTATCTGCACAAGCTCCATCTTTATGCATGGAAATGGTCAGTTTCTATATAGTCAGAGCAACCCTTTCTCACAAACATTTTTGTGATACTTAAGGGTGAGCAGGCATGCTGTGAAGATATGGGCATACAATTGATACCATCAAATGCACTTGTCTCTCATTGCAAGTTGAGTTAAAAGACTCAATGAGTCGAGACAAAGCTATAAACATACACAACATTTCTCGTATGCTGATTTATGTTTCATGTCCTATAGAAAGTTTGTTTCAAAATTGATAAACCATAAATTAGCTGGATACAATGATAATTCCATTCATTTGATAGAAACAATCTCCATTCCCACTCAGGCACATGCATCAATATATCCAAGTTTTTTTCTATGATATATAACATACCAAGAAAAGAAGGAAATACTTGTAATTCAATGCCCCGACACAATTCACGACCCATACACAATGATGGTCCATTTTCAATATACACCTCCCGCCTGAAACAATTAACAAATGAAGCTACCTTTAGTTGAAATGAAACAACAGCTAGGCTTCTAGAAAAGAAATCCATGTAAACCCTAAAAAGAAAAACTCACAAACAGAACAGTGATGGCAGCGAGGAGGTTTAAACCAATTGCATTTTCGACAGACTCGTGTTCTTGGATTAGCAGGGTCACCAAGCATAGCTGACTGATTTAAATCTAAACCTGAACCTTCATGTGCTAATCCGACCAATGGATCTGCATCGCCACTCTCCTCATCTATTGATGGTCTCCAATTTGGTGGGACCCCACCAGGATCAGTCAGAACAGTAGTAAAGTAGCTCCACAATAGCATCACCAGCTACATAACCAAATCCCACCAATAGAAATTCAGTTTTATAGAGTTCCTTATACAGTTATTGGACAAACTCAATTTTAAATAGAGCCCATTACTATGTTCACTGAATAAGTTCACCTACATTATCTCACCCACTTAGAGTTGTGGCTCGCATGGAAGCATCCATTGTGCATGGATATTATCCAGCATGCATGGAAGCCAGTGGCAGCCAGCCACATACCTCGGTGGATAATTAGGTGAAGCAATAACACCCATCATTTTCCTTCCATATGCTGTGCTATACATGGGAGAGAAAGACAGCTTTCCAAAGTCCCACAACTCATTTTTCCCCAAATAATCCAATCCATACTACAACGTAAAAGCACCAATGAATAACACAAAACTGTTCTAGATAGTGATGCACCAGTTAACGACCATTAGCAAACTGGGATTTGTGAGAAGTTCAATTTAAAATCAACCCCACCTGCCTGTATGGAAAACAAGAAAATCAAGGAACCAGCATAGAAATCCGTTGTTTGGTTGGTAAGAACTAGAGGAAACTGAGTTCAAATACAATTTCTCTCAGCAAAACGAATCAACATGAACTGCATACAAGCTAAACAAAATCTATTCTGTGATAGCCAAAACTTAAATTGCATATAAACTGGTATGACAATGTAATAAATGCGTGTGTGTGGCCGCTCAAAAGCCCTTTTGTAGTTGCAATGGTAAATGTTGCTACATAACATTAAAAACTAGAAATAAATATCATAACAAGGAAACGCACTTTGAAATCCATGTATATAATTTCATTCGTAGATAAACAAACCGGCTCGACGTACGCATTGGTTGCTTACATTTCAAAGCACGGTTACCATTTCAAGTATTGGCCTAAAAATTCAAGCTTTTCGTGCAATACAAATTAAAGCAGCCATAAAACATCGGTAATGGCAAGCAAAAACACTAAACTTTTTTCTAAAAAAAAAAAGGGAAATGTAACTTACCAAAGAATGGAACAAAACCAAGACAAGGAGAGCGACAAAAGAATCAAGGCCACCATGAAAAAGATCGGGACCATAATTAGCTACAACAATAACATAATATGTAACCCCAATTATGCCAAGGACCAATACTATCATGATGGAACCAAGAGCTCGCAGTGCTGTGCAAAACTTGAACACGTTCCATGCCATTACCGCCTCTCCTGATTTCTGCACAATTTTCTTTTTATTGAACCTAAGAATCAGACTTTGCTGGTCACACCATGGAGATGATAAATGGGCTGTGGTTGGATTCTCTAGTCTTTTAAAATTAAGGCGAAGACTTGATCTCTTTTTCTTTTTTCTCCTCGTCCTTTTTGGGTGCAAAGACTTGGAAATTTTTGTTGTCTGAAAATCGTGTTGTGCTCCGTTGGATGTTGAAGAAAATGGAGAAGAAAACATCCAGTGCGGACCATGGTCCATTATTTAATATGGGCTGCGTTTGACAATGGATTCTCTATTGGGCTTTAGTTTTTATCTTTGGTCCTAAACTTGCGCTTCCTAAAAATTTGCCGAGCAAAATTGTCGTCTTAGGTTTTGTCTGATGCTTGATGAGAGGGGAGGTTTTTATAAAAATAAATTATTGCAGTAATAATTGTTAATAATGTAAAAAATGGTTTTAAATTTGTTTAATATGTTGGTAAAAAAAGATAGAAAATAGTTGAATTATACTAAAGTTTGATTAGAAATAAATAAAAAAATTATTTGAACGTGTCTAGCGAGAGAGAGTGGGAAACAAACGTTAATTAGAGTGTGAACTCTACCCTTTCATGCCTTGGAAGGTAAAATTTAGTGCAAGAACATATCCTGGGAGGCAAGCATAGTACTTCTTCTCTAGTAAAACAGTTGAGAATTAGAGAACATTTAGTATTGTGAAACTTTTTATTTGATTGGTTAAATAACTTTTGTCTTATGTGTTAACCTTAAATATAATTGTGTTTTAAATTTTAATTTCATAGAGATTAATATAACATATTTTTTATTTATTTTACATGCGAAAATTCATTTTATAACAATTTTAATCAAATATTTTTAAAAAAAACCTGTTTTTTCTAAACCATAGCTTGAAATATTTTTTTAATCTAATTTTATTAAGCTACGAGGATGAAAACTACCATAACACTAAACATATATTTAATTTAGAGCTTCACTATTTATATAGATAGTGAAGTTATTTTTATTTTTATTCTTTTTTTTAATTATTATCTTTTTTATTTTAATTTTGTTCTTTTCTTTCAATTTTATCATCAAAATTTTTTTAGCAATCACCCACACCATGACCATGAAACTTTGCTCAATGGATTAGCTTGGGTCCAAGCTAGATTTCAAATCATGAAAACTCTAGCTTATAATTAGTCTCTTGAATGCAGGGCAGCACCAAACTTGAATGGCCCAACGTAACTTGAGTTATATTTAATTTTTATATGTTATT
Source organism: Populus ilicifolia (assembly GCA_015708895.1). Taxonomy (NCBI): domain Eukaryota; kingdom Viridiplantae; phylum Streptophyta; class Magnoliopsida; order Malpighiales; family Salicaceae; genus Populus; species Populus ilicifolia. Next base: position 1,988,238 of record SRLM01000332.1, on the reverse strand, counting down.
GTTTTAATAAACCCTAAAAGCATAAAATTAATCTCTGAATGCAGTATAGTATATTTGTTTTTATGACCTCCATCTAAATAAATTATTTTTTATTTTTTTAATATGAAATAATTATACTTTAAATTCACGTGAATTAAATTTTAATTTTTCAATTCCTAATAACTATATTACACTTTATATTTTTTTTCATAGTTTACATATATATAATTTTTTTTTTCAAGTTGACATGGACCTGACGCCTGGATTAACCCTCGATTTAAATTTAATAATTATGATCTTAGTTGTCTTTGGATTAATTAAATCGACTAGATCATATCAATTCAACTTTCACATGGTTTATTTTTAAACATGAGCTAGTTAATGAGTTGGATCAAAAGGGTTTTTTTAATCAATTTCATCTTCTTCTTTTTTAATCTTTTTCTTAAATTTTTTTAATTGGCTGGCTAGATTGTATTTGAACACCAAGTTGATTGAATTATATTAAAATAACTTTTATATAGTTTAATTCAAAACTTGAATCAGTTGATGAGTTAGATCAATAGGGTTTTTTCCCATTAATTTTATTTTTTTATATAAAAAAATTATTTTTAGATTTTTTTTGTTGGCCGACCAAATTACACTTGAATCAACCACATCAACCTGGATGATATCCAGATAACTTTTTCATAATTTAATTTTTTATATGAGTTAGTCAGGGAGCTAGATTGAGAGGGTATTTTTTTAACCAATTTCATCCTCTTTTGTAATTTTGTTCTTAGATTTTTTTTATTGATTGAATGCATTGTATTTGAATTAATTAAGTTGATTGAGTTATATAAGAATAACTCTTATATAATTTAATTTTCAATCCTAATTAAGAAGTTGGGTTAGAAATTTTTTTATATTAATTTTATATTTTTTTCTTAATCTCACCCTTTATATATATATTATTGCTAGTTAGGATATTTTAAACTAGTTTAATTAATTGAGTTATATTAATAAAATTTTTATATAGTTTAATATTAAAGATAAGAAGTAGTATTAAAATTTTTCATTACATTATTATTATTTTTAATCAGAACTACAACGGAGCACAAATTGCAGACTAGCAGGTTGGATATGCAAAATGTTATCTGGGCATTCAATTGACGGATACATTTAATCACCGTCTTTGATCCGTGGGAATCAGGTTTCTTAAAACATGGTGATTAATTTCTGTGTGGGCGTGCTGCACGACAGTCGACACGATCCGTCACTCTACTCGTGCAAAACGTTATAAAGTTCAGAGCGAACCACATAAAAATAAAGTTATAAAGTTTGCTGACCATATTGGTAAAAGCTACTGTGCATTAAAAAAAACTGTATCATAATTATACCCGGCATTAGTACTTTTTGCTCCCTCAATTAAAGATCATTATTTTAGAAGTTCTTGCAATAAAAATTCAGGCAGGATCATTCATTGTTTTTATTCCAATCCAACGCCGTTAAAATTTATTTCATTTAAAAGCAAACCAAACAAATTAATTTACTTATAAATATCAAAATTTATTTTTTTTAAAATACTGTAAAATTGTTAGCAGGAAACAAATTCAGAAAAAAACTTAGCACTAAAATCATTGTTAAAGTAGCATAACAAAAATTGGGTTAATGGTTAGTAGATTTTTTTTTAATAATACAATATTTATTATTATAGTTGTAGTTGTTTTTTATAGCATTTTTATTTAAAAATAAATTAAAATAATATTTTTTATTTTAAAAATTTATTATTTATAATAGTATATAAAATGATTTATATATATATATAATAATTTTAAAAAAATATTCTTTAAAAAAAAATACAGACACTCCTCAAGATCAATCGATCAAGAATCGATTATCCTTAATATTGTTGTAACAGTGTACAAGGGTATGCGCATGCGCTCCCTGGTTTCATTCTTGTTTGATGGTGGTGTTTTTATTCGGACTCACCACGTATCTAGTTCTAGGTGCTATTTGAAAGTATATAATTATTTTTAAAATTTTATTTTTAATATCAATATATTAAAATAATTTTAAAACAAATAAAAAAAATTAAATATCATAAAATATAATTTTAAATAAAAAAACAGTTTATTTACCATATAATTGAGGATAGGTTAAAGGCTTGTAAAATTAATTGAAGTATATATAAATTATATAAATTGATTCAAATAATTATATATATATATATATATTTTAAAGGAGGACAGGCTGAGGGCAGAGGGATCCCAATCTATCTATACAGTATAATATAGTGTAAACGCGTGCAAAAGTAGACGACAACACGGCTACAATCTGCTGGCGCCAGATAAATAAATAAATAAACGATCACCGCTTAAAAGAGGGGCGCTCTCTTTCCCAATCGTCTCAATTATTAACTTCGCACGCAAGACCAGCCTCCCTCTCCTTCACTCTGCAATAATTTAATAATAACAATAACAATGCTATTAAGCAATGATAATAACAATAACAGTAATAATAGTAATAATTATAATAATAACTATTGTAATAATAATAATAATGGTGCTAATAATAATAATAATAAAGATTTATAATAATAATAGTAGTAATAAAGATTTATAGTAATAATAATAGTAATAAAGGTTTATAATAATAATAATAGTTGTTATAACAATAGTAATAATTATTATAATAGTAAAAAAACAACAATAACAATAATGATAACACTAATAATAATGATAAAAATAATGACAATAATAATAATAATAATAATAATAATAAATATAATGATATTAATGATAATGATAATAATAATAATAATAAATATGATAACTTTAATAATAATAGTGATAATTTATCAATCCTAGATTTATTTGAGATTAAGTTTTATTATTTTTTATTTATGATATTTTTAGTCTAATAACTTGATTTACAAGTTTAAAAAATTTATATGGTTAGATATCCCCTTTTATGTTTTGACTTTTTATCTTAAATAAAAAATGATTATTCAGGTTTTCTTTAAATTTATTAAATAAACTAATTTATATCAAATTAATTTTCATATAATTTTATTAAAAACTCATGTTAAGTAAAAATTTAACATAAGAAATTTTAAGATTTATTATTTCATCCAGGTTTAATAATATTTCAAAAAATTCTCAAACTCTTAGTTTCTATTTTAATGTTTTTTAAAAATATTTGGTCATGACAAAAAGCCCACGGTTAAATAGAATAGTAAATATTATCTAGCTTCCTTGTATAAGAGGAGAATTCCAGATGTGTGAGGAATAAAAAGTTTGTACTTTGTAGCCTTGCACTAAAACCCCCCAACACTCGCAGAATGACGAGATAAAAAATCCATGAATAGGCATGGTTTGGATATAATTAATTAACTATGACCATAATGGCACCATGTCACACGCTGCCTTCATTAACATCATCTGGCATTATTTTTGACCTCGCCTCAAACCATTTGTGGTTTGATTTTAACAGAAAGGAGCTTCATTGACGTACCGGAGTCGCCTTAAGCATCTGGGCTTGACGGATTGGATGCATCCACACCTTGATCTTGGGATTTTTTCCATTTTCATTTAAAGATCAAAGGAATCAGTCTTTCCATCTATTTAGAATGTTGACCACGCTGGAGACTCCTTCCTCGATATGTGCTCTCTGGTCCAGTTTTAAAGGCAGCAAACGACTTTAAACGCCAGGGTTGCCGTCCAGAAGGGACTTTGCAGCAACAATTAAATTGTTGTGCCAGGACTCTGACCTAGCAGAGAGCTTTACAGCCATAGATTTTGGCTGACTTTTATTATGTCAGAGGGAACCACTGTCCGAGAAGGACACCTAAAAATTGACCTGCCCGGCCATATGCACTCAACGGAAGCTTTTCTTTCCTGTTTCATCTGGATCTTGGTTCCGTGCGGGCCTACTCATCTGTGTGAGTTATGGAAAGAGTCAAACACTTCGCTTTCTTCCTTTTACATTCTTCATTGATTCGTTTGGCAAGTGAGTATTGTACGTTTGATCTTTACTTTGATAATAAAAAAGAAGGAGAATGAAAAAGAAGCCCCTCCGGAAATCATTCAATACAAAAGCTGGAAATCCCCGGCTCACCTGGAACTACCAAAATATATCTTATGGTCAGTCAATTCTCTCCTTAAGGTACGAGGATGGTTGTTGTGAAGTGTAAATCCAAGTTGAAATTAATTAGAGAAAAAAAAAGAAAAAATAAATCAACATTTATGGAGTAAGGTCAGAGTAAATAAATAAATTAGAAGTCAATCTACCTATTAATCAAGTGAAGAGATAACAAGTAAACTTGCCCTCAGAGTTGGCCAACATTCATAATATATTTCATGTGATCTTACTACGAAAAGCTGACATTAACCCTTTATAAGTGTTAACTCAATGCAATGTTCCCGTAGAGGTAAAAGAAGATCTAGCATGTGTGGTGAAACCAATAAAAATTCTTTATTAGGGTGAGAAAGATCTTCTCTGTAATAAAATTCTTATCATTAATGTTTTGTAGTGAAGCTCACGAATAAAAAAAGAAACATGGGAAAAAAATAGAAAATAATTAGAAACTCAAGAATATTACTCGAATTCCAACGATGAAATTTCTCATTAGAATTAGAAGAGGAGAATGTAAACTCTAAGTTGAAATTAATTAGAGAAAATAAAATAAAATAAATCAATATATATGGAGGAAGTTCGGATCCGTTACTTGCGATGAAGAACTTCGAGCTAGCATCCGGGGCTCGAATTCAATGCATCCACCGGCCATCATCCCTAAATAAGTTAGTTAGCTGAGTAGCTGACATCGATCGAATGATAATATGAATTCGCTTGCTCATTTACTGTATAGCTTAGAGTAATACCATATTCTCACAGTGCTGGCAGGAATTAACGGGATGAAGTTGTAGAAAACCTTCATTAAAAAATGTTTAATTTCCTTTGTTGATATTTTTTTTTTTTGGTAACAATGAATACTCTGATGCTTCAGTATTATCAAGTGAAAAACATGTGAAAAATTAAGAGGATAAAATATTTATTTTTTGTTTGTAGAGAAGATATGTGTTTTTTATGTGCAGTGGAGAGATAACAGGTATAATTTTCTTAGATAAATAATTTTCCAGATCTCTGGATTTATTCCTCCTCTCTTAAAATCAGAGAATACATATACTGAAAACATTTAGAGAAATATTTAAGAAAAAATATTATTCATTAATAGTAATAAACAACATCATGCAGCAATAGTACCATATAAATAGTATTAATCAGGTGAGACAAAGCAACTTCATCAAACCAAACCAAGGAAAGAGAGAGAAATGAAGGGAGGGAGGGAGGGACGAGGAGGGGGAGCTACTTGGTAGTTCAAATGAGTTGAAGAAATACTATTTATTTGCAATGAATAGCCTAAACACCTTTTTCTCTCTCCTACTAAGAAGAGATGGGGAAGAGAGAGAAAGGAGGGGTGAAGCTTGATCCGATTGAGTCTAGGGACTTGAAATTTACCCTGAATAAAATTTATATAGTAAATACTATTCATAAATAATAAACGAGATTATACCAATCTAAGTGACGAGGGAAAGAAAGATGAGCGGGTGAAGCTCAGCCTGAATAATTATAAATAATATGATCGAGTTTAGGACTTGTTTTGAACAAATTTTGCATAATAAATACAATTCATGAATAGTAATATATTATTTATAAATAGTGAATAATACTATTTCGGAGTGAGAAATGAAAGAAAAAGGTAGAGAAATGGAGATGAAGCTCGGTTGGACAAAAACACAATCAAGTATGTTGAACTTGATTGGGCTACGACCCACCCGAGGTTTTTTTGTTCTGTGTCTTCACCGTGTGGTCTTGAATAGTGTACTAGGTTTTGTAAGAGAATGAAATAAATAAATCAAATTGTAGTACCTTATTAGCTGTGCTTCGTTATCAAAGAGGATTTTCCACTTTATAATGCCGATGGCCAAAGTGCTCTCTTTTCTCAATAATTCGTGGAGTGGGTTCTGGGAGGACAACATAAATTCCAGTTCCCCGTGTGAAGGATTCACTTTACTCCAATGGGTCTTTGATCTAAACCTGCACCTAATAATTCATGATGAAAAACTGAAATTCTAATTAAAATTTTAAATTATCACCTTCAAAGAATTAGTGGAATAGAGCACAGTAAGCACATGTTAAAAGATGTTACATGCCATCGATTCTTTGGAATAAAAAAAAAACAAGAATGTAGTTTTGTATTAATTTTATATTAAAGTAATAAACTAAAACATTTTGACTTTTCACTATTATCTTGTATTGTAGCTCTCCTATTATATATTCTTATTATGTTTTTCATGAAAAAAAAGTTTATTTTGATACTTGATGTTTTCCATTTTTACATGTTTAGTCCATGTAGGTCTAGGGTTTATTTCATTTTTATTCTTAAATTTTATTTTAATCATGCTTCAGCCCGATGAGAGATAAAAGAGAAAATTATTGAAAAAAATAAATATAAAAATAAAAATAAAAATAAAAAATTACATTTTATTTTAAAAAGATCAATTTTGTATTAATAAGTTTATTTTAGATAATGAAATTCAATAGAAGTATTTTTTTTCTTTTATGTATGTTAAGAAAAAGTATATCAGCGTTTATATAAATTTTTTATTTAATTTTATTTTGATTTTTTAGAGTGATTAAATGATTTTTTGGAGTTAGAAAAAGGATTATTGAGGTTTTAAGGATATTTTTAAAGCATTTTTAAATAAAAGTAGGTTAAAAATTTATATTCTTGAGTATGCAAGTGTGATCTGTGTGTCTAGACTTTTTTTACATTGACTTTTCTATTTGTTTTTTAATTATATAATAATTTTTTTAAAATAAACTCATTAAAATGTTATTAAAAAAATGATTGACTATGCCATAGTTTTCAAATAAAATTAGAATTGTTTTTATAATGTTAACAATTATTTTGTGAATAATTATATATGAAATTGAAACTATTTATTCTTTTGTTCTTTTCACACAGAGGATGAAAATAATTGAGACATTAGTATTTTTTTTTTAAAAAAAATTCTTTGCGTGATAAGTATATTGAGAACCAAATTTTTTATTAAAAAAAATTGATGGTAAAAAAAGAAAGAATAAATGAATCCATAACAAAAAGAAAAGAAAAGAATTGTCTAAAAAAATGCAGTTTTTACTACTAAGTTCAAATCATTTGAATTCTATTTTTTCAATTTTAGATATTTTAAATTTATATTAAGAAGATCAAACTTTTAATAAAAAGAAGAGTCATGACTATGTCAAATAAAAAAATACATAGAAAAGACATGATTTTGACTTAATAATTATGTATTTTCCAGTTAATAATTTAAATTATTTAAATTCTTTCAAATATTTATATTAGTTTCCATGAAATCTAATAAAAAATAATACTATGACATGGCGCTGGAAAAAAACTAGTACCTCTGAAACCAACTTAAATTTACAATAACTTGATGTTATTTTATCGTGTATATAAACTCGATATTAACATATATAAGAGTAAGTGATTTTGTTGTTTAGTTATCATCTCGTTATCTAATCTAACTGAACAAGAGACTGGCAAGACAAAAAAGGATTTTATGAAAGAACAAAAAATCAATGACCGGAAAACAAATTTGCTTGATGATAAGTGATATCTAAGAAAATGTGGAGGCACTTTGAGGTCCCTGCTTATACTGTTTTCTTATATATAGTCTGTGCTGGATTAACTTTTTTTTATATAAAAAATATTTAAAAAATTAAAATTTAAAAGTATTAGATTTGTATGTAAAGTTGTCTTGGATATGATTAAAATATTAATATTTATAATATTAATTATAAAAATAATATTATTTTTAATATTAATAATAATATTAAAATTACATGACTCAAGTTTAAATCAAGAGGTTTAGATGCAAGTCTGGTTAAAAGGATGTGTCATAAAAATATAATAACTAAATATAAATTAATAATATTAAAAAATAAAATTAAAAAAATAAAAAGAAAAGAAAAGTAAAATACTATTGCAATGAATAGTGCTTTGCGAGGAGAGGTACAATAAAATCTTCTCATAAAATTATGATAATCTAATAAAAAATAATAAAAATAAATTATGAAATTTAATTTCTAATCAAATTGACATTAAAAAATAAAACTGAAAAAAAAATGACAAAGAAAAAAATCTGAATCAACATGGTTAACCTACTAAATCAGGATAACTCACCAAATTTGAGATTCGTGTAATGAAAATATGATAACTAAATAAAAAAATTAATATTTAAAATCTAAATTAAAAAAAATTAATTAAAAATAATTAAGTTAATCTATAAAATTATGTTAACTTATTAAATTTAGAATTCGTGTTATAGTCTTATATGAATGTAACTATTAAAATAAAAAAAGTTAATAGATGTTAATTAATTCAAATAAAAAATTAATTAAGAAAAACAAAGGAATTAGCGTTTTTCCGTGCAATTCACAACAAAAAACTGGAACATATAAAGCTCTTATAATATCTTTTTCATCAAAATCTAATAGCAGAAAGCCACTTTTTAGTATTATTGAGCTTGGTAAACTATTTAAGTTTTTGATGATGTAATAATAATTGTTTTTAAAATATTTTTTATTTATAATATATTAAAATAATATTTTTTTTATTTTTTAAAATCGATTTATAACATTAATGCATAAAAATAATTTTATTTTATTTTTTAAATAAAAACATTTTTTAAAATCTTAGTATTTACTAGTAATTGATCACCATGATTACAGGACGAATAGGACACAACCCTAGAAAATGAAAGAAAACGAAAAGAGACTGCAACTGATAAGAAACAGCTGCATGTACCATATCCTAAATTATTTTATTTTTTTATTTAAATAAAAAAACATCATATACATCCACCTATATTACTAGATGGACCAGTCTACTTGGAGTCCTTGTTAAAAAGAAAACTGCACAAGACAATGAGCTTGATACCGAATAAACATGGCTCCTTCCTCTTCCTCTTCTCCTTCTTCCTCTAAGTCTCCTTCCTCTCCTCCTCCAGCGCCAACAGTAGTACTCCCTTTTCAAAACCCTCATATCACACCTGTAAGTAAATGACGGGGAATTCAAGAATTATTTACTTTAATTAATCGGAACAAAGGGTTCAGTACTTAAAAGTTTGCAATATTTTCCTTCTTAATTACCTGTTTTCTTAACTTTGCTGCTGTTGTTTGTTTTTCTTTTAATTGGCGTTGCAGATTCAAGAGTGTGAAAAAGAAGAGCACGGAGATGAATATAGTGAAGAGAGAAGCCAAAGTGCTACTACCAAAGCAACACCAGCTAGTTTTATAGACAAGATACCGACGCCAAAGCTCCATTCAAGATCACCTCTCAATGACACAAACAGCAAGCAAAGCACCAAGAAACGACATGTTGATAGCACTAATGGAGATGACGGTGGTGGTTCAATTTCTTGTAACAGGTGCCATCCACATGCAAGAGAGAAGATTTCAGTTGTTCCTTTGGACAATAATGGCTTAAACAAGCATTCATCTATTGCAAGTCCAAATGGAATTTTCAAGTCCATATTTTCTTCACTGACTAGGAGGAGTCCAAAATCCACTGGTGATGCCTCAATAGCAAGAGAAGAGCAATGGAAGACTGCTGTAGCTGAGCTATCTCATAAATTGATTCAAGCAACAAGAAAGAGAGATGGCGCACTTCTTGAAGCTTCAAGGCTCAAGTACTCTATGGCTGAACTTGAAAACAAGCTTAGCATGCTTGAAATTTATTGCCATGATTTGAAGTCTGGACTTGATGAATGTAGCAGTAACAACCCACTTTATCGAGGTGAAAAAGGCTACAAGATTCATCAATATCAACAAAATGGTCTTATGGGGGTCAGTGATAAAGTGATGATAGAGCAATTTTTGGTTTCAGTATCTGAAGCTAGGTCCTCTGTTAGGCTATTAAGCAGGTCACTTACCAGGCAACTAAGGCACATGGGAGTTAGAGTTTATGAGAGAATATCTGCGTTGCTTCAACCTTATGATGTAAAGATTTCATTATATAAGAATCCAAAAGGTGTGCTCTTTTGCCTTGAGGCTTTGTTGAACAAAGCTTTCTTCGAAGATTTTGAATCTGTTGGGTTCCAAAGGAATTTCGTAAATCAAATATTGAACCCAATTGATAGATGTGAAGCAAACTATGCGTCATTTAACGTGCTTAAAGAATTGACATGGAAGGAGGTATTGAATAAAGGGACAAGGCATTTCAGTGAAGAGTTTAGCAAGTTCTGTGACAGGAAAATGAGTGAGATTGTGGTTATGCTGGGGTGGAATAGAGCCTGGCCTGAGCCATTGTTGCAGGCATTCTTTAGTGCTTCTAAAAACATGTGGTTGGTGCACATTTTGGCCAATTCGGTGCACCCTGGCATGCCAATCTTCAGGGTGGATAAAGGGATGAACTTTGACTCAGTTTACATGGAGGATATGGGTGGAGACCGGGCAAGGAAGTTGGTCCCAGCGATGGTTAGGATCATGGTGGCACCTGGGTTCTATGTTTATGGTAACGTGATAAAATGTGATGTCCTCTGCAGGTACTATAATCATAATGTAAGTAATGATAAGGGTTTAATCCCCTCTCCTTAGAGTTTTCTTTGATCCAAATCTTGAATATTTTGATTAGGTGGTACCGATACTCTCTTCTTCCTGTGTTAATTGCTATGGGGTGATGGCCAACAACAAATATGTTGGTGGACATCTTTGTTTTATTTTAATTGTGGTTAATCTTTATGTTAGATAATCGGGAATTAAATATTTATTTTAGTGTTTTTTTTTATTTATTATTGGGAATTGGATTTGCTGCTTAGAAACTGGATAGTTCTTTTTTTACTGTTTAAAAATGTATTTGATTTGAAAAAAGTATTAAATTAATATTTTTTAATGATTTTGATGTGTGAAAATAAAAAATAAAAATTTAAAAAACAATATAGCACACCAGCAATATCAAACATGCAAGTATTAATAACTTGATGGATGGAATAATTAAAAGACAGAGAAAAGATCCAAGTGGATTAAATGCTTCTCTTGTGACACTTTTTTGGATCTTGTATGGTTTGATTGTGCAAGTTTTTATCCTGCCTGTGAAAGTCAGTTCCTCCCTGGCACAGCCAGCGCACGATTTTAAGGTCTGGCCGAAATGTCCAATTCAAGCATCACAAGCTGCTAAGGAGTTTGGCAACAATTTTGTGTTATGTCTCCATTCATGCGTAGAGTCCCATCCATCCTCTCCTTCTTTCTTGTTTCGCTGTTCGCCTTTTTTGGTGGTTTCAGAGAAGGCTAGCGTAAGCTTCATGCTCTGAAGCCAGAATGATTTTCATTTCTCCTCGTAGATGTTCTTCTAGAGACGAGGGAGGATTGGAGAGTCAAATTCAGTCCCACCGCCTTTCTCAATCCATAATCATAATAATTTAAAAAACATGACTTCGTAAATCGTAATGCTTTTTTCTGAAAAGAAAGAAAGCAAGAATTCTTGGGCAAAGATTTTGCAGAAAATATCAAGGGAGCAGGGACCGTAGTTCATGGGACCTCTGCACATTCCAGAAGAAGAGAGGTTGCCTGGCCCAGATGGTCCTCCTCGTTATATTTTACCGCTATGGTCCACGAAGCAAACACCAAACGCAGATCCTTTCTGCCCCCTTTTTATTATGGTAGGGTTTAGTTCTTGTTTGAAAATAAGAAGAATAAAAAGAATTGAAATAGAAAGATATTTAATTGAAACAATAAAAATATAAAAATAAAATAAATTTATTTTAAAAATAATTCCATAGCCAATTTTTATACTTCAAATATAAGATATATGAAAAAAATATATTTTTATAGATAATATTTATTATTTTTTATTTCTAAAATATATTTATAAAAAACTCTGAGTTTTAAAATTATTTAAATAAAATACATAAAAATAAAAATAATTATTATAACTTTAAAACTCCATTTAAAAATCGATCCCAGCCAGGTCAAGGCCATGTGTCAAAATATAAACTTAAATTAATATGAATTAATATAAAAATAAAAATATTTATTATCATGATTTTAAAATTTGATTTAGGGATCAACTTGAATCTAGACCTAGGTCACAAGTCAAGAACATTAACTTGAGTTAATCCAAATCAACATGGAAATACAAGTGGTTATTGTCAAAATTTTAACTTAAACCAAAAGTAAATGGGGCAACGATGATGTCACTCGTCAAAAAGATTAACTTAAGTTGATTTGGATCAGGATAAAAATAAAAATTATTATTTTTGTAGTTTAAAACCTTATTTGGAGGCAAGCTGGGACAAGGCCTGTATCGTAGATTTAAAAGGTCAACTTAGTTTGATCCAAATCAATATATAGATAAAATCATAAAAGTTGTTATTAATAAAATTTTAAAACTTAATTTGGGAGTCGAGCCCAGCCAAGACTTGGGTAATGGGTTACGAGGGTTAATTTGGGTTCGCTAAAAATTTATTTAGAAAAATAATTAAAGCAATATCATTTTAATTAAAAAAAACCAAGAAAGCTTTAATAGGTCTGTAACTTGTGTTTTATTCCAAGTTCACTTAAGTTTCTTATCAAGTTAGGTTAGACAAATCATTTATCTATTTTTTTCTTAAACCAGACTAATCTTAACTGTGAATCGGCCTATCATATCTCTTTTAAATTTTATAATTATAATTATTATAGTATTATTAATTTCAACACTCGATCTAAACTAAAGCGAAAAAAGTAATCTATTTTTCAAAACAAGCATGCAAATTTAAGTAATAAATATTAAGCGTAAAATATTTTTTTTATATTTTATTTTATCTCATCCATCATAATTAGATATAATATAAAATAATTATTTTATCTTATATATCATTATCAAATACAATTATATTTTTGTTTTTATTATCATTATCTATATTATACTAAACAAGTACCAAAACACTATATATATATATATATATATATATCGAGGGCAAAAAAAATAAGTATGTCATATGTTCAATGCATTTTGATATATACTAGATTTGCATGGCTTGCATCTCATCAAAAGCCAATCATTTTTTTGCTAAAAAAAATAATAAAGAACAAAAAAATATAAGATCCAAGTCATGAAATCATTTAATAACATAAATAAAAAAATACAATGAAAAAAATAAGAAAAGCCCGACTTTAACCCATTTAAAGTACAGAAAATCTAATGTTGAAAGGTGAAAAAAATAATAAAAGAAAATCCTAGTTAAATCAAGTCCACTCTTATAATTTGCTACTATACATATAAAATTGTGATAATTTTATAAAAAAAATATTTTAAATAAAAATAAAAAAATTAATTTACAACACAACAAATATATTAAATATGGAATTAATAAATTAAAATTCAACCTTTAGATGTCTAGAACCTGACCTTAGTTTGATCACCAAACATCCAACCTCATGGATTATTGACTTTGAAGGTAGTAAGAATCATGGTTTAACCATATTTTTAAGAAATTTTGAATTTTTACATTGAAAAATAATTTTATCTAGTGTTTTTAAATAATTTTGATGTGTTGATATCAAAGATAAATTTTTAAAAATAAAAAAATTATTATTTTAATATATTTCAAAACATAAATTATTTTAAAAAGCAAACTTTGTTGCTATTAGAAATACCCCACAATCAATTTATCCACATTCATTTCTATAATATCTTAAATTCAACTTGCCTTCTAGATAATGCCACGATATAAAACTTTTGAAAGCCAAGCAATTTTTTTTTAAAAAAAAATTCTGAAACATCTTCCTCTTTTTTTTTAAAAAAAAATCCAAATGAACAACTTTTCACATTTTATTTTTTAAATTTTAAAGGCAAAAATAATATCAAATACTCAGTAAATATTGCATTTTGATTTATTATAAACATGCGAACACATTATAACTCTAAATATGGTGGAAAAACAATGTGCCAAAAAACATTGTTTGCAAGTGCGCGTGCGTAATGAGACCTTTTTTCTTTGTAGCTTTGCTTATTTATTTTTATAATTATTTTATTTATTTATTTTTTCTATACATGATTTTATATTGTTATTTTATTAAATAAAAAAATCATTTAAAAAACAATGTTACTAGCTATAATTAAATCTACGACTCATGTTTCAAGACTAAATCTGTATAGTTGCATTTATTTCTCAACTTTTTAATTTAATTCCAGGTTAAATATCACTTATTTTTTACTTGATTTTCAAATAAAATTATAAATTTATTTTTAAATATGTACAACCTTGTAAAATATTTTATTTTTTACTTTGATTTTATTTGATCGCTTTCATGTGTTTTTTTATTATCATTTAATTAAATAAAAAATTATTATAAGAAATAAAAATATTAGACACAATCGGATATATGATCCGTGTTGTGAAATTTAATATCTTGATTTATTTTTATTTTTTTATTTTTTCAATGTAGTTTTTATTACAAATATTTATTTTTACATTTTATTTGCACAAATAATTATATGATTAAATAAAAAATTTATTTTTAAAAACAAAGTTATTAAACACAATTGAATATATAATCCATGTTACAAGATTAAATATCTTAATCTATATTTATCTTTTTATTTTTTCAATTCAGCCTTTATTTATCAATAAAAATATTTTTTTTTATGTTTCCTAGCACAAATAAGTTTTATTTTATTTAATTACAAACATGTATAAATATTTTAATTTGAATTTTTTTATGGCAAAAAACATGTTGAAAATACTTATATATTCATTTTAGTGCTGAAAAATAAAATAATTTTTACATGGATAAAAAAATGTCAAATAGCTAATAACATGATACAATTATGTATTTCAAATTTTATTTCTTAACATGTGAGATTCTTGAATCAAAATTCATATGGTTTTCTTAGTTTTTTGTTTGTTGTGAAATTATTGTAATTTTATTATGTAAATTGATGAAATTTTTGTTTTCTTCAAGAGAGAACGATTCTAAGATTTTGTATTGGGAGAAATATTGCAGCTGCAAGTGTAAAAGATGATAAATATATATATTTTTTTAGATTAACATGGGTGTTCGGGCCAGCTTTCGCGCACCATGACTAATCCCACGGGTCCTGAAGTTAACGACCATGTAAGCTTCTAGTGGCCATCATAAGAGCAACCAAGAACTCGAACCTGAGACTACAGAAAAAGCAAACCCCTTGATATCAAATTTTTACTACTTAACCACCTAGATGGTTAGATGATAAATATAATTAATCCAACAAACAATGGCTATAAACAAAATTAAGAAATCGCATCGCAGACCGGTCGCTATCCTTTTCCATTCCACGACAAAACGCGAATTGAACCGGCTACGGTCAACTACCAAAACCCCCCATTATAAATTTCAAAAAACTATCCATATATAGTTTTTTCAATTAATAAAATAAAAAAACCCTGCAGTGACAGTAAAGACCAGCCAATTTTTCACTCTTCTTTTTCACTGTCACCATTTTTGCTTCCTTATGAGCTCCCTCCCTTTTTCTGTGTCTCCCTACTTAGATTGCTAGAAAACGATCTCTGCAACTGTCGTTTCTGGATCCGCCGATCGGGAGAAGACTAGAGAGATAGAATCAGAGGCTCTGAAGGCTTGAATAATTGTCGACATGTCGCTCTCGGATTCTGACTCGTCTTCTTCTTACGGTAGCGACTACAAGAATCTTAGGCAAATCAGCCGTGAACGTAAGTTCAGTCTCTCCTTCTCTACTCGAATTTTTATAGGTTCAGTTTGATAGAGTCAAAGCAAGCAGTTTGATGTGATCTTGTGCCTTTTTCTCTCTGTCCAATGGAGTTTATAATTTGGTTTGTCTTTAGAGTAATAATTTATTTTTTTTCCCTTAAAGCTTCAAGTGTATTTGATTATTTGTTAATGTAATGTAACGATGACATTGTGTTCCTAGTAATTTTGTAATATTTCTGGTAACTAATTAATAGAGTTATTGGCCAAACTTAGTTAGTATTAGTTGCTAGGAATCTCTTCAATTTCTATGCTATGTCGAAGTTTCGTGGCGGTGGAGATTGCAGATTTAAGATTGTATGAAGATTATTGTTAATGGAAATATTTGTATCAGTGTTTGGATTCTAGAGTTTGTGAAGGGGATGATAGGAGTTGAATTGTTGAAATGCTTGGGGGTTGGATATCTTATTTTACTTAGAAGAATGGCTTTTGCACGAAACAATTTCTGACCATTGGAATAAGCTACTTGCTAAAGAGACCAAAGCTTATTAGACCATCTTGAATTGACTGATGCTGTTATCTTCTTTTGCTGAGTCTATCAGAAAAATAGGAAGGGAATGATATGGAAGTGAATGTTCTCGCATTTATTGCTAGTGCACTGCTCATTCTTGATCCTAATACTTGTTTTTTTCTTATTAAATAGGTGCTTTTTATGAACTTTGCTTGTCATTCTAAATTTACCCATTGTTCAGGTTTGTTGCATGAAATGCTTCGATCAGCCAAAACAGGGAATTCAAAATCAACTTGGAAGGTATCTTATGTGGTTCTATTATTTTGCTATTCCTGTCATCTATACTATTTTCTTAATAACGCTTAGATCAAGTAAATGTCCTTGCATTTCATGGAGTTTCAAATAAATATCCTAGCATTTTCACAGTGTCTGGAATTGATTTCCTGTCAAGCTTAGAAGTACGACACCTGTGTTCTGATACAAATGGCACATGTCCGGCTTGTGTCAATGATATTTTGACTGTATCCAGATGAAATTATCTGTTAGTGAAAATTTGGGACTTGTTAGAATCATGTCTATTGCCTTACCCAATGACTTCCCAGTTTAGACTAGTGTTTTGATACATGTCTGTGTGATTAGAGCTATCTTGCCACTGCTTTCCATATCTTACAGTACGCATATGTCATTAATGTCAGGACTTGAATCTCATACCTGCAGGTGCTTATCATGGACAGACTTACTGTGAAGATCATGTCATACTCATGCAAGATGGCTGATATCACACAGGAAGGAGTTTCATGTAAGAATAAAAGGGCAAACTCAAAAAAATTGAGATAGTTCAGCTGTTTCGTTACAATTTAAAAATTCTCTTGAGAGACATAACATAGAAAATTTGCTTTTAGTAGTTTTTCCGTGCAAAATATTACTTGGAATGTATTATATGCATCAGATAACAGGCTGCAAACACCAAAGGATATTATTTTAGTATTCTATGAGATGGAGCAATTTATGAAATATTATGCCATAAAAATAAATGATTCAATTCCACACATTGCTATCCATTGAAGTATTTTATCCTCCATGTAACCGTACTGGTATTCTGTTTGCTGTAAATTACAGAAAAATGCCGCTCCAATATACTATTTTCTTAGCCTAGAGTAAAATTCCTCAAGTTGCATTGCAAGTGGGATTATATGGTTTAAACGATGGGAGAAAGAAAAATCTATGTCCATTTGAGATTTAATTGCTGTACTCTCCAAGTTGCTTGATTATCTTTTTTTTTTTTCCTCTGCAGTGGTAGAAGACATATACAGACGAAGGCAGCCATTGCCCTCCATGGATGCTATATACTTCATCCAACCAACAAAAGAGAAGTAATATATTTTTGACAATATTCAGCATCCTGCCCTTCAAAAAGAAAAAAAAAAAAGAATGTTGATTTCCTGGAGCTTTTCCAGTTTAATTGCTCTGCAGCAATTGGGACCTGCCTGAATAACATTGGGACATATTTTGTTAATTCATCTTGAATAGATTGTATACAGTGTTCAATTTCAGAGTGGGTGGGATTATAAATCTGAATTTTAGTTCTAAGGGTAGGTCAACGACTTCTTGTAATATACTCAGTTTCAGTAAACATGATGCCCAACCTTTTTGGGCATTGTTCCTTATTATTCGCTAAGTTACTGAGCTGATCTGAGGTTGACTAAGGGACTTTACCTCTCAATTCCTGGGCCACATTGCAATTTTTTATTTTTCTTTAGCAAATCTTACTTCCATTACTTACCTAGTGCAATTCTATCAGTGGCAATGCATGTTTTGCAGTGCCTATTTACTTGTAAACGAATAATGCCACATGCTTGACATGGTTATATAATCATGCTATCTTTAAAGAAAGAATTGAAGTTCTCTCTATAGAGAAGTCAATGGATGGGGGCCTGTCATTTTGTCCCTTGTTTTTTTGCTGTCCCCATGTTATTAATCCTGTCTCTATTTGATTTATGTAATGCTGGTGGTGTTCTTATTATTGGTTTTATTTTGCAGTGTTATAATGTTCTTATCAGACATGTCTGGGAAATCGCCTTTATACAAAAAGTATGTGAAAAGTTCTATTCATTGTCCTATGCTAGTCAATTTTAACTTTGGAAGTTCAAACTTACAAATGTTTCTCTACTTATTTTATTTTTCTTGTCTGCACATGAAGGGCATTTGTTTTCTTCAGCTCCCCTATTTCAAGAGAACTGGTTTCTCATATCAAGAAAGATTCAAGTGTATTAACTCGTATAGGTGCATTGAGAGAGGTACGGGTCTCTTCCTCAGTAAAACTTTTTTTTCCTTTAGATCAATAATTGTGCTGAAGCAATTTGGATTTTCAGCTAGATATGTGTTTTCTCGATCCATCATTTGTTTAAAACTCAAAAAGGATATTGACATATTTTTTATTTTGATGTGTGAGCCATGCAGATGAATTTGGAGTATTTTGCTATAGATAGCCAGGTTTGTAATTCTAATTCATTTATCTGGTTCAATATTGCATGCAAAATATTGTTTACGCTTTCTATTTTTTCATGGATTAAATTACAACAATAGCTATTGTTTGAATCTTCATTGTTGCCGAGGAAAAGCTCTTTTATCAGGTTGAGTTTCCAGGAACTTTTTAGGGATGCCTCATTTCCAGGACTAGATGCTATCTTTGTTTAAAAGTAGTTACCTTTATTTTCTTCAGTGCAACATGGTATCTCAGAAGGCATATGACATGGCAATCTGTAATAATGCCAATTTCTGAACTTTGCAGCTCTTTTGGTATCAAACTATTTATGCTTCTTTTGAGTCAATATTTGCATTTTTTTTAAGAGAAAAAGCCTTATTTGTCTTGAGCTTATAACTCAATGGTAGAGATTGGATTGGGAGCATCATACAACCTGTAAATGAAACAAAAAATATAGAGCTTGTGAAAGAAAAAAGAGGAAGAGAGAGATAGATGCAATTGTTCATGCATCTGGTGCTTTTGCCATGGTGACTAATGATTATTTTTAGGGCATCTTAATTGACTGAGCTCCAATGCTAGGTTCTTGAAGATCCAGTCAATGATGATGCCAATGCTTGCAGATAACTTGAAATTGCAACTTGTTTTTAGGGGAGATGAACTTTTCTTTCCTTTTTTTAAAGAATCCCCCTAGGGCATAGTTTGAGTTGGTTCTAAGCTAGATATCATTTTTTTTCCTTTTGTTTTATAAAGAAATCCCCTAGGGGAAGGTTGAGGTGATTCTAAGCTACATATCAAACTGAGCAATTTAAAACAGCTTCTGTTTTATTTCACCTTTTAAAACTATTATTTGTTATTTAAACTAATTTTTTGATCCTTTATACAAATTTCCGATTACAGCTTATGAAAGTTGTTTTGGTTTGTAAATGTTTTATTTCCATCCATAATTTCCATTTTTTGTGCCTATCTTCATTATGTTATTTTTTCTCCCATTAGAGGTGATATATTATTCCACACAGGGTTTTATTACTGATAATGAAAGGGCTTTAGAGGAACTTTTTGTGGATGAGGAGGATTCTCGCAAAGGTGATGCGTGTTTGAATGTGATGGCTTCTCGCATTGCTACAGTTTTTGCTTCACTTCGGGTATATATAATGGCTTCCAAATGTTGATTCACACTCTCCTGATAATATTCTTAGGTATGCATGTCTATTTTTCCAGGAATTTCCTTTTGTGCGATATCGTGCCGCCAAGTCCCTTGATATAACAACAATGACGACTTTCCGTGATTTAATTCCTACAAAACTTGCTGCTAGAATTTGGGATTGTCTGATCCAATATAAGCAAAAGACTGAACACTTCCCTCAGACAGAAACATGTGAACTGCTTATCCTGGATAGATCTATAGATCAGGTCTCTCAAGTGCATGTTGCTTAGAAACTCGCTATATGCTTGTTGTATGGCTTAGTTGTATTGCTTATGTGCTTATTTTGCAATTCTAGATTGCTCCTATCATACATGAGTGGACATATGATGCCATGTGTCATGATCTATTGAATATGGAGGGAAACAAATATGTGCATGAGGTAAGTCAACAGTTGAGAGTTCTATATACTTCAGCATTTACTGATTTGCGGTTGGATCTCTTTGTTATACTGTTTATCAAGGAATTGCATTTTTCAGGTTCTCAGCAAAGCTGGCGGTCCACCTGAAAAAAAGGATGTTCTTTTGGAGGAACATGATCCTGTCTGGCTTGAGCTTCGGCATGCACACATAGCAGATGTAAGTATGGTTATATGTTTTGTTAGGTTTTAAACCTCCACTCTGTGAATGCTCTAAGCTTTGGTTTCTTTATTAGGCTAGTGAGCGGCTGCATGAGAAGATGACCAACTTTGTATCAAAAAATAAAGCAGCCAAAATCCAACATGGTTCAAGGTTGATGAAAATTCTTTATCCATGTAAATTACTTACCATTGTCATGATGTCATTAGTGACCTAGTGTATTCTGTTAGTTTCATCAACTTTAACTTCATAGAAGCATTGCTTAACGATTCAAAACTCACAAATGAGTAATTCAGTAGAAAATTCTTTCCCTGTTTTCAAAGGCATGTAGTAACTGATGCTACTTATGAGATATTGCTCTAATAACTGATCTGTGTTAAATTGATATTAAGATTTTTCATTAATTCAGTGTTGTTTAATTAATGGAGGGTTTTACATGTCTTCTACTCCCTTTCTTGTGATCTGAACTTCTTTTTTCTCACCTCTTGCTTTGAACCACCTGGTTCATAATATTTTGCAGTCTGGGATCCCATTGCCAAATGGTCTAGAGTATTTTTCATGAAGACAAAAAGGTGTAGAGAAGACTAGCCATTAGAAATCTGGGAGTAGTTGACATTGCCAAGAGTATTCTGTCATGTGTGCGTACTCATTTATCTCCCCTGAAAGTGCCCACATCAGGGGAGGGTTGAGAAATTTTAGATTCTTGTAGGAAGTGGGGAGCACCTGTATGGTAGGTTGGTTGTTGTGAGGATGCTGCTGTTTTGTTTTCTTTTACATACCTGTGGAGGCATGGAATTGAGAGGGATTGTTTTTTAAGTAGGGAGATGGCCATGAAGTATGGGAAATGAGTGGACAGTTGCCTGATGCAGTAAGAAGTTAACAATATCAATGGTGTTAGTCTACTGAGAACAACCGCTACTCATACTATCTCAAAGAGAATTTTTCTTGTTATGTTTCCATCCTCTTTCTTTTTCATATAAATACCTGTTGAAGCTGGGAATTGATATGTGCTTGTTTCTACATCATCCATGTATTGTTCACTTTGATTGTTCAATTAGAGGTGTGGCATATGCCTTGTGTATTTTTGTTTCTTCTTGTTTTGTAAAAGCTACTTGTTAATCAGATTTTTAGTTTATGTGATGGTATATCTCCAACCTTGAAGTTTACCTGTGTAGAGATGGTGGTGAACTTTCTACGAGGGACTTGCAACAGATGGTTCAAGCATTGCCTCAATACAGTGAGCAGATTGACAAGATCTCCCTCCATGTGGAGGTTAGTTTCTTGCTTCTGGCAGCAAACTACCTCTTTTTTTTCAACTTTTGTTGGCATATGTGTAACATAAGCAAAGGAATACAGTTTTAATATGATACTCTTATTTTCAAATCTGGCTCAGATCTTTGGCTTTGTTCTTCCCACTTGTTTAGCAAAATAATCTTCAGGATCCAGATCACTATGCCATGTGATGCTTTTGCCATGGCAATTTGACTTATATTGTGGCTATTATACATATTGGTTATTTGAAACTAATTACCCATTCTAGATATTCTTTCCAAACAACTTTTTTGATGAATGAATGGTTATTTTATGGGATGGTAATTTGAATCCCAGACCTTTTCTTTGAAGGAGATGTGCTGTTACCACCAGGTTATGCCTCTGTCTCACCCCTTAAGATTGAATGTTTGTTGGCATTATGGCTTTAATGTAAACTCCCCCCTATGATTAAGAGGTCATTGATCCTATTTGCTTATTAGCTCATTAGCTCAAATGCTACGGGTTAATGGAGATCATTTTGTGTAGATTTGATCAGTAACAAAATAAGATGAGGTTATTGACCAAAGTGCATTCTGCTTTATTTCTTGTCCAAATAATTCTCTATTCATCCATTACTGACTCAAACTAATGAGGCAGGATACTTTCTGAGCACTTTTTTGATTGCTGCTTTTTTACTCTTGCTTGTCTCTACTTTTATTTTAGCTAGGCTGCTGAAGTCCCTTTTAGAACAGCACAATGTTTTAGAGAGCGCAGCAAATGGACCATTTTTTGTTTATCTACTTCTCAATGTTGCCTATTTTCGAGCTTTATGTTTAGGCATCCTACTCATACTCCCTCTGAGTGCAGTGTCACATAGATATTGTTAAGGCTCTGCTTGTTTTATTTGAGGTGACTTGTTAATT
This sequence comes from Populus ilicifolia, assembly GCA_015708895.1. Lineage (NCBI taxonomy): Eukaryota > Viridiplantae > Streptophyta > Magnoliopsida > Malpighiales > Salicaceae > Populus > Populus ilicifolia. The sequence goes on along the minus strand of SRLM01000332.1, from coordinate 1,965,581 downwards.
AATTAACTTACTTAACTAAACCAGTGTGTCATGATTGTGCCTCGTTGGAAACATCAATTAATATTAGGGTCTTCAATTCTTCCTCTTCGCTCAGTTCTCTTTCCCTGCTTGTCACTTTTGAGTTTCAGATAATTTTACATAACATTATACGAACCTTGCTTTTGATACCAGTGGGTGGAGTTTGAATTTTTTCCCTGATGGAAATGCCATTAGATTATTTGGTTCCATATTCTCATTAGTAACTATGAAATGCTATACTTTTGACTGCTTTTGTAGATATCAATGTTGAATTTCTGCTTTCTGAATATTAAGTTGTGTTCTTTGCTTAAAACTCATAATTCACGGGAGCACAAATGATTAAGGTCAAATTTTTTTCCTGATGGAAACACGAATTGCAATCAGCTTAAATTGTATTATTCAGTTTTTTCCCCTTTGGAATACACATGGAATAGTTAGTGCGTAATCAGAAAGAAAAAGAACCACTGGTTGATGGAATTTTCTTGTGGTCCATGGCTTCATGCAAATTATGTTTTATGGATGCAGATTGCTGGAAAAATTAATAGAATTATCAGGGAGTTGGGGCTTCGAGAGCTTGGGCAGCTAGAGCAGGACCTGGTTTTTGGAGATGCAGGAATGACAGATGTCATCAAATTTTTGACTACAAAAGAGGTAAAACTTGAAGTAAATTTTAATGGATGCATTTCAACTTGTCAATAATATTTATCAAGTAGGAGTCTCACTCTTTTGCAGGATGCAACTCGTGAAAATAAGTTGCGGTTGTTGATGATTCTTGCAGCCATTTATCCTGAGAAGTTTGAGGGAGAAGAAGGTCATAATATAATGAAGGTGTTTTTCTTTGTTTCCAAGCTGGTTTTCAATTTCTTGTACTGTTTTGAGGTCAATGAGCTGAGCTTTGGCTTGCCTCCCTGGTTTGATATTATTGAGAACATTTTCCATGCATATCACAATTAATTTTTTGAATTTCTTTCAGGTGGTAAGATTACCGCAGGATGATATGAATGCTGTGAATAATATGAGATTGCTTGCGGGGGCATCAGAGACCAAGAAAAGTTCAACCGGTGCTTTCTCCCTGAAGTTTGATATTCATAAGGTGAACACAAATGTTTGTTGAAATGCCACTTCTGATTGACACTCTCAAAACTTACAGTTTCTGTTCTCCCCAATCAACTGCCAGAAGAAGCGCGCTGCCAGGAAAGACCGCCCTGGTGCTGAAGAAACAACATGGCAGTTGTCTCGCTTTTACCCCATGATAGAGGTACGTCCGAATTCTTTTTATTTGGTTTTTCATGTATAGGCTGACATATTATGCTTTGTTTTGACGTTAAGAATTTCCTTTCAAAAAGCTTTTATCATTCCCCTTTCATTTTTATATTGCTTTTGCTACATGTAGTTTTGTTACTAATTCCTCCATCTTCTATTATCAAATTTGCTTCTAAATGGGGATAAGTCATTGTGTAGATTTAGTTTTCTGACTCATTCATAGACTAGGCAAATAAAAACAGAACATGTGGTCAAGATCATGCAAGACTCACACTTCATTATATGGGATCATTGAGCTTTTTATCTGTGCGCCTTGTGTCTATGGGTGAGTTTGTAGTTTCCTAAATAGGTAATTTTTGTTGGTCCGAAATGTTTATATGATTTACCAACAGCCTTGATGCCTTAACTTATGGTTAGATAATATGAAAGGATGGTACTCACCCTAATGCAAGTTCTTTTCAGGAACTTATTGATAAACTTAGTAAAGGAGAACTCTCCAAGGATGAATATCCATGCATGAATGACCCAAGCCCAACTTTCCATGGGACATCCCAGTCTACACCAATGCATCAACCTCCAGCACCGCATTCAATGAGATCAAGACGGACTCCTACATGGGCTCGACCACGGAACTCTGATGATGGTTATGCAAGGTATTGCTGTTCTTTCATGCATAGTCAATTGAATATTCTATGATTATCTGAGAAAATAAACCATGTAATTCAACTCCTGATATTTCCCTCTTTAAACTTGACACATTCTTAATCTTTTGTTATGCTTCTGTTCTGTATCTGTTAAATGAATTCCCTGCTTGTTTGTGGTCTCCTGATTGATTTAGGTTGTTGCTCTTATGACCTCAAAATTAACCGTGCCACCATAGTCTGTTGTGCTTGTATTTGGATTGTTGGGGAACTTAATAGGCCAAGAGTAGCTTTATTATCCTCGTGGCTTTATTTGTAATGTTGTTTTTTTGCATTTCCCTGCAGTGATTCTGTTCTAAGACATGCATCTAGTGATTTCAAAAAGATGGGCCAGCGTATTTTTGTATTCATCGTAGGTGGAGCTACAAGATCTGAGGTAAGAAGATGTTGAATCCCAGATCAATTATTATGGTTGTCTTTATGTTGAATCCCAGATCAATTATTATGGTTGTCTTTATGGCTTGTTTGGTGTTTCTACTCTAATTAATCTCCAGCTAAGAGTTTGCCACAAGCTTACAAGCAAGTTACGGAGGGAAGTAATTTTGGGTTCTTCGAGTCTGGATGATCCTCCACATTTTATTACGGTAACTAGTTTTCTCTAGAGCCTCCAATGACCCTTATACGTTATTTTTTGAACTGAATGTCTGGCCAAAATAATAATGTCATTGGTTTAAAATTGCAGAAGCTGAAACTGCTGACAGCAAATGAACTTTCACTGGACGATCTGCAGATATAAATGTGTTGGGATTAGAAGCGGAACACGAGGCTTCTCTAGGTTCTGACTATCCGATTTGTAATTCATCAATACATTCTTTCATTATATTGTATCCATTTTTTTGATGTAAAATGTCTGCCCCTTGATAGTTGTAGTTGTGTGGTTCATGTTTCATGTTATAGGAAGGCGCCCCTGCGTAAGGCTGTAGCTTCTTGTGTGTTTTGTAATACAAGCCAAAGCTGCAGAGAAACTGACTAAGTGTATAAATATTGCTTTACTAATTAAAACTGAAAAAAAAATCAATTTAATTTTGACACTGAAAACGAGTTCCCCTACTATATATGATAGTGGTAAGATGTTATGGCATCCTGGTTTAATCTTTTGGATATTATGTTTTTGGCGCACCACCAGATGTCGCGTTTCAGGTGTAGCTGCACCGCGCCAGTTGTGAAGGTTGTTGGGGTTCGGCGGCGACTCATTGGTTCTGCAATTCATGGACACCGAGAACAGAGAGATGTTTAGTGGTGGTAAAGATGAAAGGAACCACGGAGCACTACTTTCAAATTTTATGACTGGGATGAAGATAAAAAAATTCTCTTCTTAAATAGGCCAGTCCAGGGAAGCCGGAACAAGAGGAACGCCACTTACGCGGGTAAGAAGCCAGCAAGGTGCGTTTTCTTTTTGGGTTCATATGAGAAGATCCATGGAGTTAGCATACGGCTAATCTTTGAGTAGGAAAAACCTCGACCATGATTACTCTAACATCCCTTTGGCATTGTTTGAGGATACGAGCACATGTGCCATAATTAGAAAAGTTTTGTAGAGCAGTTAATTGCTGTGCAGCCATTTGAACTCAGTCTCATGCATAACGAGAACCATCTTTGAAGAATAAATTTCTCAATGTGTCCACAAATCTTATTTTAAATTTAAAATAAAAGTACTGTGTCACGCTGTAATCCGCGCTGCATGCTTATGCTACTCCGATTACGGCACACACTCTTAACTAGGTAATTGTTATGAGGTACTGGTTAGGTGAGTTGGAGTCGCCGGAACAGATCACATCGATCCGTGTTGAAAATTTGAATGCACACCAGGAGTTCACAGATAATTTTCTTTCAACAGATTATTCCTAATCTTTCAGTTAAAGCAATACTTAACTGGGGAGTTCCTTCATCGTTTTGTGGAGCTCATTTTCCGCTTTTCTCTTCTTAATGTCGCCCACACTTCTCTTGACATAAGTAATGTATCCATCAACATTAAATTTGCGCTTGCAGCCTGCATAGTTCATATAACGTATTTTCCCAAAAATCGGTCGCTCTTTCCAACCCTGAAATCAAAACCAGAAGGGCTAGTTGATGCCACTTATTATGTAAAAGAAAGATTAACCAGAACCATTCTTAGTTTCAATTATTTATTTATTTATTTATTTACATAAGACATGAATACAACTACTGTAGTGAATTTACAGTTCATTCAACTATGGAAATCATGCATTCATTTCGCTCAAAAGTATATCATTATTTTTATCTATACCAGCTTCTTACTATGATATAGAATGATGTTAGATGGATTTCAGGAAAGAACTTTAGCTCTGCATAAAATCAGGAGGTAGCTTATCCCACTAAAATTCAAACCTGATCATGGATGCCGCATATTGACCACATGCAACCAACATATCCACCTGGATCCCTCCCATCTATCTCATACTGCAGGTAGTTTAGTTGAACACATTATGTTCTGGTTTGAAAATTCATGGAAGCACTATGTCATTGTAGTAAAATTACCTTGTCATTTAGATATATGGATATCGCAAGGGCTTCTTCAGGCCCTCTTGTCCACTCAAGAATCTTTTTCGCCCAGTACATACTGCACATAATTTTCTAGTTTCTAAGAACATCAAATGACAGCAACCAAACCAATACAAACAGGTAGCCAATATTGACGCCAACAGTCAATACTCTCAAATTAAAAGCACCACCACTTAACATGCTAGCAGACATAAAATGACACTGAATACCATTGGTATGAATATATGTTCAAAAGATTTCACATTGGCTTCTTCATTCAATCATGCTTTTGCATTTCTCCGTCATTGTAATGTCAGTTGCTTAATTTCTTTGCATTGGTTCATCTGGCTCTATTATATTCATTCATATTAGATATCCAACTTTTCCTCATTTTCACTGACTTGCTATCAGACCAGAAAAAATAAATATGAGAATAACAATCAGGAAGTTACTAGCCACACATTCTCAGAAAAAAAGGAAAGTTACTTGCCGCATGAAACCATGCATCTTCCCGTGGTATACCATCTCCAGCTGAGAAGCATTCCAAAGCTGAAAATTGATATAAAATGATATTAGCAATGCATAAGCAAAAGAAAACTATTAAAATAATCTTTGGCAGGTCCTCATAGAATAGTATTTATGGAAAAAACATAGGCTTACAGGATCAGCTGTCTGTGCCTTCTCTAATTGCTCTTTCCTATAAATGCAGTTGTCATTTGAAATTTCAGATAGTCTGGCACGCGACAGAAACTTTTGCAGTATAAATAACCAAATGAAAACAATTGCACTCACGAGTAAATATGTTCTCTCTTGTCAGAAGCATGGTCAGCCAAGGTCTTACGTGCCCACTCCCATGCCCCATGTATGGAATCATAATTGGGCTGGTAAAAGCAAAAGTTGTCCGCAAGTTCTCTACGCACAATCAACTCCTCCAAAAATGCATCGGCTGACTTCAGAGTAACAGGTACATGCACATATTTTAAGCTATACATTAGTTGTATGTAAGAACCACAGAGAAAAAGCAATTGATGAAACGATCAACATGTGATAGGTTGTTAATTACGGGGGCTTAGAACAAACTAACATGTAAAATGACAAGCCGTTGGACTAAGTAATTATAATTTTCCATACTTCACTTGAAAATAAAATTTGAACCAAGATTCTAGGATTTTACACTGCAAACCTGAGGACTAAGATTCCTCACTTTACGTGCCTCCAAGGCACACCGCTGTGCAGAAATCTGCCCAAAATGAAGATATGGAGACAGACCGGAGAGCCCTTTAGGTTTTAGTGGGTTATTCCTATCTGTAGAATAATTCTTCAACCTTTGCGTCAAGAATCCATCTTTACTTCCCATCAACACTTCCATTGCTGCATCTTCTCCTGGCTCACACCATTTTATTTCAGGAACTTCTGCCCCTTTCCTACACATACGAAATCACGAATCAACACTACAATCCAATGAAGCTCGACGCAGCTTTACTCAAACACATAAATGTCTAACCTCAAAACATTGTCAATGAGATCATTCCAATCAATTGACTGCTTCGTAGCTGCAACCCACTTGTTCTTCGGCAGTTGTAACATTGGGAAATCAATGAGGTACTCGGGTAGCAATTTATTTATCTTACCCCTTAAAGTCCTAGCACTGTATTCCAACTTCTCTGACGCCACCCAAATAGGTACAATATTATGAGCATCAACTTCATGTATGGTGACTGAATCACTTACTCTCTTACAAATTTCATCTTGGCATGTACGAAATTGTCTAAGAGGTGAAAAATCAGTAACTAAAAGTGAAGCCCCACAGTCTTTTAAGAATGCTGGTACAGTTTCTTCAGCTTCTCCCTACACACCAAACCCCAGAAAAGCCAATAAATTTCACATGTAATGGTTTGTTTCTAGCTATGCGGGTGCAATGCAAAGTTCTAAGCACTTTGAATCTTTTGTCTTTTTTTATTATTGAAGTTTGAATATTTTCATCGCCATATATAAGAGCACCCCAAAAAGAACACAAATTACCACTAGCAGCACAGAAAAAACCAAATGGGTTTCATTCAACATTCTTATAAAACTGACCAGGAACAAGAAAAATGGGATCTGAAGTGTCTCTTCAATGCGACTTTGAAGCTGACACAAACCCCTTAACATAAACCCTAATTGTCTTGCTTTGGCCCCCAAGAACTGATCAAACAAATTGAATGCCACAGCTACAGGCACATTGCTCCTGTTAGCCTGATCAACGGCATGGATCAAAGCCCAGTTGTCTTGAAGCCGTTGATCTCTAAACATCCAGTAAACAACAGGACCACCGCCCACTTGCCCTCTGGATCCTTCTTTGATGACCCGGATCCGTCCCCGTTGGACGGTGGTGTTTTGGGTTGGCGGGGAAGATAGAGAGGCCATATTAGAGAATAAGAGGGCAACAGAGTTATAGTGCTTGGTAGAGTTATAGTGCTCGGTAACGTGCGCAATGGATGCAGAATAGCGGAGGATTATGTGAGCCAGAGTGCGGAGATTTTCAGGAGAGGGAAAGTCGGGAACTGTGGAGAAGAGAGAGAAAAATGGAGCGAAGCGGAAACAGTTAAAGTTGTGGTTTTGAAATGATAGACGTGGAGACTCTTTTTGTTTGACACGTGTTTGTTTAGTTGTGGGCCCATAAACTTTCCCGGGTGCTCCTCCTTCCGGGACAGTACAATTGGGTTAAACAACGAAAACCGAAACTAAAAAATCCAAAACTAAATTCTTTTCTTCCACTGAAACGCTATTCCTGCGCCTTCCACACATGGAGGAGGTACTTATACCTGTTGGCCGACGACTCTTTTATCTACAGTTGTCCTTTGCTTCCCTCTTCAAAAACAAGAACAAGAAGTCTGCAAACCTCAAAGCCTTGTGCCCTAGCTTCTTTGTGGTTTACTAAGAAGAACAAGAGGCAGTTGTCCTTGCTCGTCCATCGATTGTCTTAGCCGTGCCCTAACCTCTCAATTCAGGTGATTATTGTCCTTGCTCATCAATTATTGCTTTACCTTTTCAATTGGCTTCCTTACCGTTCTCAAAATGGTTTTTTCTCTTTAATTATGATCTATTTGATGATTTTTTTTTATTAGACTTCACCTTGTAAACTTTCTATTGTTAGTAGCCAGTCTCTGCGAATTTGAGTGTTGGTTTTGGTCATTTTTGGTTTGATTCGAAGCCTGTATTGGTGAAATCTCATTTCTGTAGAATGATTTGAAGCCTGTTCGAACATGTAGATACTTCTTCAATTCCTTGCATTTTCATCTCCTAATGAAAAAAACTAAGATAACAGTTTGTTTTCAATTCCTACTTGGATGGTGGATGATCTATAATGATACATCAAAGTACAAGAACTAGAAAGGATTCAAAAAGAAGAACAAATTATGAAAATTGATATTTCTAAGTTGCATCTGATTTCGAAAATTTCTATGCAAAATATGGGTTTTAATTTTAATTTACTCAATTGATGTGTTGTTTAGGCTAATGCATTTTTGATTATCTATGTCGAGATTTCTTGGTTATTTTAAACATATCTTGTAAAATTAATTCACACACGATGCAACAATATTACTTCATTAATTTTAAATTTAGTTATATAATTAATAACATTATTATACTATATAAAAAATAATTAAATTATAGTTGTATGATATCAAATATATTAAAATATAAATAAGTTGTTAAAATAGCATTTTCCATTGAAGTACGTGTAAGAAAAGAAAATATATTTACTGTCTTATTAACAATTTGGTTTTTCTAAATGGCTACTTCCATTGGCGATGCTCTCACGCATTCAATTATTTTCATGTGATGTTTAACCTATTAAATAATTTTGTTATGGTTGGCGTTATATTATTTTCGTGTGATGTTTTACCTATTAAAAACAAGTTGTTAATTTTGTTATGGTTGGCGTTATATTATTCTTTTTGGAAATTTTTTTGATTTCAGAGCATTTCATGTCTCACACACATATATATAATAAAAAAATATTATTTCAATATAAATAATTCCAATTCACTTATGAAGATAAATTAAATTCAAATTATGCAATACAAATACAATGATAAACATCTAAACATAATTTCAAAATTTAAAACATTAATAAATAGTCAAGAGTAAAAACTAAAGAGAACTTTAACTTAAAATAATCCAACACAAGGAAAATGCTAGAATATTGAGAAATTAAAAGGGTTTTTATATGCAAAAGAAGCATAAATCAAACATCATCTCTCTATCATTAACATATAAATAAGGATCTTGATTTTGTAGTGGTATGGAGGGAAAGTCATGAACTAAATATTTATAGATTGTCATTTTCACTATCAAAATGGATCTATTCATTCTCTAAAGTAGACAAATATACCTTAATAAATAAACAACAACAATAACAAAAATTACAGTAATCTACCAAGAGGAATGGAATCTTAATTGTCAAAATCCAATCTCTCACAAGTGTTTGTATGTTAATGCACCCCTAACTTATGAAAACCCAACTGCCTATGAAAATACCTTTCTAAAATCAAAACCACACTTTACTTCTCCCATTTTATAAAGTCTAGATCAATAAACATCAAATGGTCAGTCAAACATATATAATAATAACTGCCAGAACATCAAGTATATATTTATAGATACAAAAATTTTGAATGGTTTATCTATTTACGTATGACAACCTGTTATTATATATATATATATATATATATATCCTGGAGTGATGAAGAACAAAAGTTGATTATCCGGAAAATAACAAACAAAGTAAACCTAAAACTTCTTGGCTCGAATTTGGGTGAGAAATCTGAAATGACTTGAGATCCTGAGCAAGATGAAATATATTTCACTTTGTTCCATTTTTGAAAATGATAAGAGTAAACAAGCCATTTCAGACAGAATGGAACAAAATTAACAACCTAAATAAATAAACATGACTATAATTATAAGAAATATTAAAAAAACCATTAAAATTATTCATTGGTACTCAATCAGGCACATAGTTCTGAAAACAAGACCAAATACTCTTGATTTTAGAATTTAAAATTCATTCCCTCATTTATCGCAAACTTTTATTAAAAGTTAACTTTATCACCACAGGGTCCCATCAAAAGAATTGTTTTACAGGTATCGGGTTTGCTATCACCAATTATTAATTCCATGAATTCTAAATAAGAGAATATTGATGTGAATATATGATCACACTTTATAAAAACACTACAAAAATCTTCATTCCTGATCATATTGGATTTGAGAACAGACCATCAATAGTTTTGATGAGTTCTCTGTAAGGATTACAGACATCACATATCTCCACATTGGTATGATATTGTCCACTTTGGGCCTAAGCCCTCATGGATTTGCTCTTGGGCTATGCCCAAAAAGCCTCATACCAATGGAGATATTTGTCCATCCTTATATACCCTTGATCCTCCCCATTTCTAACCAATGTGGGACTTTGGTCGTATACCCAACATTCTCAAGCTCAACTATTAGCTTCTGGATTTCTATCCTCTCAAAGCAGCAGCAGTCTAGCACATCCCAAATGGTACACCTACTGTCGGAGAAGACATGTCCTTTTACTGATCACAAGGGTGTAGGTGATGTAGATGATTCATATTTCATTTTATGTGAAAAGGGTTAGCAAGTGGAATAAGGATGCTGAGCCATACGGTCAGCCATGGGTTCTTATTGATATTTGTATTTATACCGAAGTTTAGTAAATACCGAAGCAAGTCATTCTTGACTCGCTTCAGGAAACTAACATTTCTCTAAATGGCCAAAATCTATCACTTCACCAGAACCAGGAACATCAAATAATTCATCAGAGGCATCATTCAGGCTCATTAAACTTCTGTGCCCTGAATTTGTATTTTTCTGCATCGTCTTCCTCTAAATCAGAATTCAGTTCGAACGTCTGTTGGCTTTTATCTTCTAGTTTAATATCCTCCATTTCAGCCTGGGACAACATTTTTGTTTCCTGGAATCTGCAAAAGAGAAGTCAGATGGATAGTTGCCGGCTTTGGCTCGGGACAGCCTCCTTAGTGCTGCAAAATGCATCAATAGAGATGGTGATTTAATAAAATTTACCATAGATGCAGTTCCCCAAGGGAAAGTAGAGATATGGAATAGTGAAATTCCAAACTCTTTTAGTTTTATCTATAATTATAATATATTAGGGTTTGGTGATGTGTAAAAATGCATTTTGTCTCTGTAATCTTATAATCTTTCAATTTTGTCCCTGTAGTCTTGTAACATTCCATTTTAATCATTGACCTATCGAGTTGACCCGGTAATTCAAACTTTTTTCGATGTTGGTTTCTGGATCTAGCCTAACAACTATGCTAGAAATACAGATTAAATAAACTAGACTAAATAAATGTGTATCCATTTGGTGTCCAAAATCATGTGGCAATAGCTTACTCTTTATTGAAAAAAAACTAAAAGAGGATGGGGTATTTCTGTTTAAGACATTATTCACCCTCCCATAAAATGTTATTCATAGCAGTGTTCCCTCACCAACCTTTCTTCCTTGGTCCCTTGATTTTTTATTTTGATTTATCTCAGTCATCCAACTTTAATTTCTTTCAATTTGGACTTGAAAAGTTTCTTTCATTTTGTCCTAGAGTTTTCTTTCTTTTTGGATTTGTCTTTTATCACATTCCCGGGTGTTTTAAGATTTTTAGTATTGGATGCCATGTTATTTCTACTTTGAGATTTTTTAATTATTATAAAAACAAAACTAATAAACAAGGATCAAAATTGACATTTCGTAATAAATGATAGCCATATTCCTTGTTGACTGTTATAAGATGCGTAAATCTACAATTTAGTCTTAATTTTTTTTAAAAAAATTTGACCCCATATAGTTTTGAAATGTTTCTTAAAGTTCACCTGTTTGATGTTCAGTCATTGAAACTTAGAGAGAGGAGATAAAAAAATCACCATAAACTTTTATGGAAAGAATGTTTGAGTGATTGGATTTCAATCACCAATGAATTTGATTTTGGTGTCAAAAAATTTGGATTTGAGAGTAAAACTTGATGGAGTTGGTTTCTATCAATAATATATATATATATAGTTAATTTTAAATTTATTTATATTAATTTTATCATTTAATATTTGATGTATTGAAAATTAATTTGTGTTTTTTTCTTTTTCCATTCAAATGATTATATTTTTCATGTATTTTTTTTTTACAAGATCATCTTAATTTTATGTTTATTATCACAGAATTTGTGAGTTAGTTTAGTTCAACTTCTTCTTTTTTTCAGTTTTGTTTTTTAATATTAAGTTTGCTATATTCTAGACGAGTACAAGTAAATTATCAATTCGTCAGAGACTTGGGTATAAAATTTTTTATAATTAGCATTTTTTTTTCGACGTCGTGCCAGAATGCAAGTACTCGGACGGACAAGCCCATCTGAATCTTGTGTATGGACCTGGTTCCGAAAAAGTTTTTTCTTCTGTACTCATTTCGGGATAAAACAAGGTTTATCCGATGGGATAGAAAGGCTAACACCAATGAAAACCAAAGAAAGTCAAATCTTATTTTTGATGACCGGTGATGCTGCTGCAGCTATTTTACTGTGAATGTGCATGAGCCTTAATTTGGCCATCCTTGCGTTGATGCAACAATTAAAAGGGATTAGAAGAAATATGAGTATTTACTTGCACGATCTGATCTGATAATGCTTTGAACATTGGATTGTTCTTTAACTGGTTTACAAGTTGATTGTTGATGATGATCTGCACTCACTAATACTAGTATTATGTTACACATTAACCAGACTCAGGATATTTTAAGCTTGTTTTCCGGCTCACATATATTTAATCTATTTTTTCAAATATGTAACATTTTGGATGCAAGCTCAAGTACTACAAATTTATGGCGTTATAGCATCGGGTCATCTATTCTTTTTTTATAAGAGGGAGTTTTAAACCGAGACATCGAGAGAAGAAATGACACCTGAATGTTAACTGACCTGCCGTGGCAGTACATCTTGCAAATGACCGGAAAAGAACAAAATACTGGGCGTGGCAGACATTGTTTTTGGGTGGGGATTAGGATTGATATGTTAGAGGTGGTTTGCCATGTGGACTGAGGTTGCTTTCAAGAACAAGTTAAATGTTGAAAAGTTAAGACGTCAGTCAGGTCAGGAACTCTCGCGAGAAAACAAATGCACCTGATACTTGCAAAGAAGTAAAAGTGAGGCTACCTTCATGTTTACCCCTACAATCATTCTCTGTAAATGATCTCCTCTGGTTAATCAAGGAATAGAAGGATTACTTTTTCCACAAGCAACATGTTGGCAATCAACCTCTTATAATGACATGGTGAGTCACTCTGTCATTGATGCATGTCTCTCTTCAGACAAAGGAGAGATCGGGGGTTGAAAGGGATTGTTTCAATGAGGGAGTTGAAAGGAAGGGGCTGCGGGCCTAGAACTTCGTGTCAAGTTGGATTCCTCAGTCTTTTTTGTCCTCTAATTAAACTATAGGAATATTTTTCCATCATCTTATCTGAGGCATGACTAATCAATCAAGAACTGGAAAGTAGGACTGAAAACCAACAACTTCGTGCTTGTTGTTGCTGGTGCATGAACATGCTTGAGAGCCTCCAAGATTTCAACTTTGAAAGCAAAAAAATAAAAATGGAAAGCTACTCTTTCTCGTAATCATACATAAAACAAAACCATAGTCAACCAGTAACGATTAGTTATTGCTTGGCTAACACCTTTGAAAAGATACTGTTTCTGTGCCTCCCTCCTATGGATGCCTTGTTTGGAGCTTCAAAACCATGTTAGGACATGATGCCTTTCCTTGTCCCTAGAGAATTTGACCTAATGATGCACATTTTGTCCTTAAACTCCAGGTCACGGAACTAGTTTAAATCCATATATTTTATGAGATATTTCCGATTATAATGAAGCCAAAAGTATATATTAAACCTTTCTTCTTTTCTTCTTGTTTTTTTCATTTTTACTTTTCATTCGCAACTGCTACCATCATGGTCATGACCCCAAAGCCTTGTCCTTTGGTTCTTTAATTTCTTCTGTTTTTCCCCTTGCCCCTTTCCCTCTACGTGAGTTGAGCCATTACTGTCGATTAAGAAATGAGAACCAAGAACAAATCAGAAAAGGAAGTAATGTACTATTATTTTTTAAATTTTATTTCATAGTTTAAATTTTCCTTATTCAATTGCAATAATTATAAGTTTAAAGAATGACATAAAATTATTTTTGAAATCTTCTTTCATACTTTAAATTTCCCTTATTTAGCTGCAATAATTAATATAAAATTATTTTTCAAATCTTGTTTAATAGATTAAAGTTTTAGATTGAGAGAGAAATGTGAGGGTGATTAAAATATCACGACTTCAAATTTTATCATCTCATTTTAATTAATAGAATTAAATATACAAGTTTCAATTCTAAAAAAATAATATATATAAAGTTATTATTGACATCTCATAGTTTCTTCACATGTTCTCCCTTTCTGTTTATAGTTATAGGCGGCACTTGAACTATTTCCAATGTTTTTCTTAGGTAATTTAATTGTAAAAGAGATATGTTTCTTAATTATTAATTCTTATACATGTATAATAAGATAATTTATCTCTTTGCCTAGTTAAAACTTTGGAATTGGATCCTTTCATGTCTTCTGGAACTTGATTTAGAATTCCGGACTATGATTTAAAAATAAAAATAAAAATAAATAATCCAAGGAACATGGATTTTAATCCAAAAATAAACAAAATTATCTAGCCATCTACCAAATAACTGCAGCCAATATCTTTTGTTTTAAGCGATTACTTCAGTCGGACTTTAAAATACAAAATTATAGAGTATAAAAAAGAGGCACCCCACACTACTGATATCAAAGCAAACATCATAGGACAAATTATTAATTGATTCATTTATCTTAATCAAGGGAGAGGACCTTGTCGACTTGCTTGATAAATCAAGATTTGGTCCCCGTATCTTCTATTTTGTTTGTTTTTTTATTATTATTATTAAAACCACTTTATATTATAATAGCATTTAGTTTTTAAAACAAACTTGACTTGAAAATATATTAGAATAATATTTATAATATTAATAGATTAAAATAATTTAAAAATATAAAAGAACAACTAGAGATCACCACTTTTATTCCCGGCGATAATACAAATAATAGTAATGATTATACCCAGAAAGAATAACAATAAAATCAAAGCATAATTGACTGCTCAGAAAGCGGAAAAGGAAGAGTGATGTGGATGTTTAAGTTGCCCAATGAAATGGTGTTGGCAGGGGAGGGGTTAGATTTGTCCCACAAGACCAACCAGATGAAGCCCACATTTTCAACTAAAACCCAGTAGACAAATCACAAGCCCCACTTTTCTCTTGATTTGTTGTGGACCGTTACTCGCTAGCCAATCAGCTTAATAATAATAATAATAATAAAATACTGCAGAATTATATGAAATAAGTGGAGAAGATGGCAGCAATGATTCCTTTCGGTGTTTCAGAAAGCTATGTTTCAACTGAAACTATATAAATAATACACATATGCTGCTTTAGTTAATTGAAGGAGATTTTTTAAAAAAAATAAAGAAAGAAAGCAAAGGACGAAGATGATGACCAACCCACCCAGATTGTGCCATGGATACTGTCGCAGGAGATCCCAGCTGCTTTCCATGTCGGCTTCCTTCACGTGCCAAGCACGTGGGTGGTCACCAAATCCAATCTCTGTCTGCTAATGACCACTGACCGTAATTGGTGTTCAGGTTGTATGATTGTTTTTTTATTTTAAAAAATTTAAATTTTTTTATTTAAAATTAATATATTTTTAATATTTTTAGATTATTTTTATGTGTGCTGATATTAAATATAATTTTTAAAAATAAAAAATATTATTTGAATATATATATATAAAAAAAAAACTCTGAAAAAAATCACAACTCCAAACCAGCAGGTTGTGATATCATGACACAAAAGATCTGCTTGATCAGGCAACTTAACCTTGAAGATTTCTTGTGCAGTAGACAGGACACGATGATGAGACTCTTCAATGTACATGTAGTTAGGTGGGTTAAGACACCTTTATGAACTCATTATTCATTATAGAAAAAGAAAAACCTCTCCTTTTAGCTAAGGGGACCTCTTACCCATGAGATTTACTTTAGATTTATGAGATTTAATTATTCTTTAATTTTCAAATATATTGTTCTATTTTTTAATTTTTTTTCTTTACTACACATTAATTTTTTAGTTGAAATAACTTTTAAGAGCGTACTTCACTGTTTTAAATTCATGTATTTTCTTTCTTGAAATTTGAACTTATCATGATCACGTTATCGGTATCGTTGCCTTCATTTCTTTAATTAACACATGAAAGATTAATAAAAATATACTGTGTTTTGAGATATATCTTGCTGTTTGTATAATTAATCTTGATTTACATCATATTTTCTAATTTCGTTTACTAACACCAGTAGCCTTTCAAAATAAAAATAAAAAAATTAAAATCATTGCAGATTTGCTATTTAGCACGCTTTATGAATCCCTTCCCACTCATTTTATTAACTGGAATTAAAATCCATGGTCCTACACCCTTGGCTCATGTTAGCAACCGCCCACCGCCTCTGCTGAAAACAGTGCCATCCGCAACCGGCACTCTCCTCCACCTTTTGGCTCACGTTAGCAACCACCCTTCTTCTATGCTAAATAGCGCCATCCTCTCCAAGTCTCAGCTCAGAGGATTCATGTCTCAACTCCTCATTCATCTTCACACCGACATCCACCCTCGCATTTTATTCCATCTTCAGACCCTCCGTCTCCCCGCCTGCCTTAGCATCAATCTCCATTGTAACTTTTCTCCTTCAATAACTCCTCTCTTCGGTATTTCATCAAGAACCGCAGGTGTAAGGCGTAATAACAACTCCCTAAACTAGGCACTGCGTTCAACCTCTCAAGTATCCTCACTTGTTGAAATCGAATTCGACACAAACTCCTCTATAAACCCATTTAGCCTTGCACTCTCCTTCAGATACCCCGTCTCTTACATCATCTGTCTTTCTTCAATGGTAACTTTGAAACACGTCCTAAATCATGCCAATTTCGCCATAATTTTCAGCTGTTTTTTTTTTAATTAATATAAGTGTTTAGATTAGTTTATAAGTATATTGATTAATTTCATGTGCTATAAAATTAATAATTATATAAATTTTTAATAATTTAAAAAAAAAATAAAATTATATCCATTATAGAGCAAATTCAAAATCTTTTCAATTAAATTACCTTTTAGAATTGCAAATAACTATTTGTGAAAGTATGGAAGTTATAATAGTTGTTTTTTAGGAGATTTTTATTTGAAAATATATTAAAATCATATTTTTAATAATTTAAAATTTTTTTTTTAATATTATGATATTAAAATAATCTAAAAACACTAGAAATTATTAATTTAAAATAAAATAATTTACATCTTTTAAAACATAAAAATAAATACGATACAAAAAATAACCCTCAAGATTTCTTTCAGTGATTGTTCTGATTCATGGTTTTTGGTTGCTTGATTCACCGTACTGAAGTGGATTTTGGTGTTCTTGTACGTTGTCATTTGTTTGAAGAGGAGAGGTAGATAGATTTGGTTGTAAAACATAATCTCTTTAAATATGGTAGCTAGGTGTCCAAATACTACCCCTACCACATTCCATGATGTTTCTAGAAATGATTTGATACGCATTTTACCTTAACGATGCATATCATCAATCGAGTGGACACAGATTTTCATTTTCAACTCTTCCTCTGCACGATTTCTTCTCTCCCTCTCCACAATTACAAAATTAAACTCCGTTGGCTCATAGGCATTTTGTTCATCTAGATTTGAATTTGGTTGTCGTGATTTTTACCCCCCGACGCCTGGAGAGTTTGGTGATGCTCGACTTAATTGTTTTGTTCCTCTGAATTCATAAAACTTTTTATTCTTGTTTTCATAGTGCAGCCTTGGATGTGTGATTTTTAAGGTGATGGATTCTTAAAAAAAATAAAAGAAGCTGATGTGTGATTTTTATAGAGAAAAATTATCGGAAATCAAAACCCGTTTGATATTACTATAGTCATTACTTTTTAAAATAATTTTTATTTAAAAATATATTAAAATAATTAGCTTAAAATTAATTCTAGATTTTTCCGTGTAGAACAATAACTTGGTTGGAAAAAAAAACAAAAGGTACCAAATCTATTTTGTTCATTCCATCATTATTTGCATAAATCCATATTTTTCTTTGCATCCCCTCGTAAAATAACAATGTATCATGTGATGTTGAACAAATATAACAAGGTTTTTTTGTAGGTTGGATTTAAGAAGGTATTTAAAAATATGCTAGTAGTTATTTTTTATAGTACTTTTTGCTTAAAAATATATTAAAATAATATTTTTTTATTTTTTTAGAATTATTTCTAATTTCATTACATCAAAAAATATATATATTAAAAATCTGATTTTCTTAGAATATCGTAATTCCAAACTGCCGAAATCTCACTTAAACTCCTTTTTGAAAAAGATTGGTTGTTTGATCATATGAATTGTATTGGCGACTTCCATTCTTCCAGCCTTCATTTGTGCCATATGTTACGTATCGTCTAAGAACCCGATTGACAATTGCAGGTCATGTTGTTTATGAACTTCAGCAGTGAAAGTGTTGATTCTATCAGAGTGGATAGAGTAAGTTTTTAACTTGGTGGCAGATCCCATATTGATTATCTTAAAAAGATGCCTAAATTATGTGGAAAGGAGAGATGATTACTGTGGCCGTTGGAGGTGAAAAGAAAGAAGCAACAAGAAATGAAAGTGGAGGAGATTGCTTTTTAATTTATCATCAATTCAATTACAATAATGACAACCTTGTAATTTTATTGAAATTTTTTTGTTGATTAATTTTTCTCGAGTTATCTTTAATGAAGTGCTATAGATACCGTATTATATTATATTTGATGATTAAATAATTATAAATTTAAATTTAATCATTTTTATTTTATTTAATACAAATTAAATATAAAATAATATAAATATGTATATAAATTTCAAATTTAAATAGCTCACATTTAAAAGAAGGTGTTACAGGAAATTATATAAATAATATATTTATACCTCCTAAAATTTAAGAATAATGTGAACTCACGATTAGTTCTTCTAGCTACATATTAGTTTTGTGCCGTAGCACCGACAGATACCGGCGATTGCACCGCCACATTCAGAGCGCGTGATCGATTTTATTCTTGAGGTTGCTCCCTGAAGAAGACAGCCAGCCAGCCTGCTCCTCTTGCTCTCCTCCTTTCAAGAGTGACGTCACTGGAAAGGGGTTGGATCGTCATGTGTACGGACATGAACAATATGATCACGTCCTATGAAATCAAGATTCAACAGTTGCTGACCTGGCAACTCTTGAACATAATATTTCTAGTCCAGACTTGTCCCCTTCCCCACCATTCGGCTCCCTCACGCGCTCATTTGCCGTGTCTTGCGCTTTACCATACATTCAAGATTTCTTTTGCCAGCCAACGCAGCCGTTTCAATTTCGTATATGCGTACAAATCCAAGGTAATCGTGGATCCCTTTCCACTATCATGACTACTTGGTAGTCGCTGGTATCAATTAATTGGAAAGTTATTTCTTGAAATATTTTCCATTTAAAAATATAATTAAATAATATTTTTAATTTTTAATTTTTTTAATTTTATTATATTAAAATATATGAAAATATAAAAAAATTAATTTAAAATAAATTTTTTTAATTTTTTAAAAACACAAAACCAAAGAGTACCTAAAGTTGGATTATTTGGTTGTGTTATAATTTTTAAATAAAATTATAGTTTTTTATGGTAATTTCAGTAATTATATATATATATATTAAAACTAATCCTCATGAATATGCTTAAAATATTTATTTTATTATTTTTATTGTTATTATTTTAAATAATTTTCTTAAATAGATTATATTTTTATGTTTTATACAATCATGTTAAAATTATCAAGATATCAATTTGCTTCGAGTTCTTGTTTAAAATTATACTTTTGATGAAGAAAGCATGTTTACTTTAAAAGAAAAGGAAACTTCTTCCACTTTTTTTTTCAAACATTTAAATCATCAAAACTTTTATAAATATTTAATTTAATTGATAAAATAATTAAATAAAAATAGATTTTGAATATAATCCCGCGGTATCACACAGGGGGAAAAAAATAGTTTCGATTATTTTAACTCGACCTGGACATATCCTGTTTACTTACCGTGATGCTATTTCTTTCACCTCCATTCTTCACCAGCCTCCAACCCCTCCCGCACATGGTGGCTTTGATACGAAGACCAATGCCGACACGTCACAGATTATGCCTACTCACTTGTTGGAGATCAAAACAAAGTTTTATTTATTTATTTATTTGCAGGGGATTGGATATTTGTGGGTTTCTAGACGTAGTAATATATTAAAGGTCTGGATGTTTGGGATGTGATTAAATAGTGTTTTTTTTATTTTATTTTTTAAAGAATAATTTTTTAGTATTTTTAAATAGTTTTGATGTTTTAAAAAATAAAAAATATTATTTTAATATATTTTTAAATAAAAAACATTTTAAAAATAAAAAATAAACCCTAAATCTTTTAAAAAACGTCTGATGCATTGAGCAATGTGTTACTGCTTTTTATGAAAAGAAAAAAAAAAAAGAGGACTATATATCGAAGCGTTTTTATCATTTTGCGACGGGATATTCGATCGTCAAGAAAAATAAAAGGAGCTATGAACACCGAATGCGGAGACAGTGAACGAGGTACATGTTTTAATCACGTTCACAGGTCAATTTCTAATGACAGCCTGGGGACACACATTATTATATACAGGTTGTATATTCAGGCTAAAGAATAATTTTTATTTAAAAACATATTAAATAATATTTTTATTCCTTAAGAACTATTTTAAATATTTAGCCATTAAAATTATGAAAATAAAAAAATATTAATTTAAAATAAAAATTAAATTTTTAAAAAACAGGAAGGAAAACGTTCCGCACAACAAGCGAGTTAAAGCAGAGTGGTGGACTCATTGTACGGCCTTGTGAGTTTTATAAAAGTCCATGATTGTGACACGTGCCTCGGTTTCCCAACCCTGATTAACTTATTACATGAGAGGTGGTACTTTAAATCATTTTCATTCAAGCACTTTATACTTGCTTTTTACGGTAACCGATGCAGTTTTGATAAATAACTGAATTAATATTCAATAAACCCTCTGAATTGCCCCGAGTATTAACAGAGGATTGATTTCCAGTAGCGAAGATAAATAATTATTACCCAGTTTAAATTCGAGTCTACCTTTTGATTTATTAAAAAGTGATGTAGCTGCTTTTTAATATTTCAAAAAAAAATATTTTAATTTTTAATTTTAAGGTAACAACAGAGAATTCTTATAAAAATAATTAAATTAATGGGCAGAGATAAAGGGGTATGTGTCTACACAACCACACGCGCATCAACATATTCATTATGCTCATTACACAACTTTTATATATATTTCAGATGCATCAATTGAATTATGATGGGAACTAGTTAACTATTGGGGAAATGAATAATCACGATGTTCATAGCACGAATAAGTCGAATCTTTTTGTTGTGTTCTCTGAGGGGGTGATTAGACACGTAATATTAGTTATTTTATAAAATGTATTTTTTTAGAAATACATAAAAATATATTTTTTATTTTTTTAATATCAACACACCAAAACAATCTAAAAATATAAAAAAATAATTTAAAAATATTAAATTTTCATAGAACACCGTTTAAAATTCAATTCTAAAGTGCTAGCTCCTTGTTGAATAGATACATATTGTCTCATGAATGCATGCATGAATGGCAAACAATATGTTATAGTTATTTTATTTTAATTGAATGGTTAGATTACATAATACAAGAAGCCTTTTTCTTTCTTCAGCCACATATGTTACAGTGATGAACCGTTACTTCTAAGCTTGTCCTGGAACAAGGTGGGATAACTAGTTTAAGTGACATTCATTATTAGCGTTGATATATAGTTCCTGGACTCTCGTAAGTTCAAGCTTCTTTAGATTCTTCTCTCAAATCTCATTCTATAAACAAATTAAGCTCCTTTTATTTAGACCTATCCAATCAACTGTTCCCATCCCTTGCCGTTAACATGTTTGGTTGCTGCGAAATCGAAAGTATCTCTTCTTTTTCTGTCGAGATAATGCATGCCATGTTGACTCTTAAGCCAATCTTTTCTCCAGGAAAAAAGAAAGAAACATATAGAAATAGAAATGATTGCAAAAGCACCACTATCGTTTTCTTCTACTCTGTCCTTCGACATATGAAACAATCTGTAAAGATCGATCAAGATGAAGGACCCAAAGGGTCAACTGGGAGGTTAATTTGGTGACTGATGAATCAAGGGAAAGAAAATCAATCGCATATAACTTTGTCCACACGAACACACATGATTTTATGCAATCCTATAAGTAATGCTCGTGCGATAGGTGGATATATACAAGTTATGAGTTAGGACCACAAAATTCAAAGGAGTTGCAGGACATAATTATGTGATGTAAACAAACCAGCCAAATTAGGGTTCGTGAAAGAACAGAAAGAGAGAACACTTTCTCGCAGCATTATTCTAAGATAAACTTGTCAGTCATGCAGGACAGAAATAGCATACCATGTGGAAGAACAGTGAAATTAAAGTAGAACCGTATCTTTCTTTCCAAAAGGAAGGTATTTTATATGTTAACTTTGCAGTTGAAAAAAGAAGAGAAAGGAGTGGTCCGCGAAGCATCATGATGGGTGTGAGATGAAGTTTAAGTTAGAACTGTAGTTCAGGTTAATTTGACGACGAATAAACATAAATATTTGTGCAAAATAAATATTTATGAAACATTATTTTGAAAAAGAAAAGAAGACCTTTCTCAAGAACCCCAATGATATTTATATATCTTTATATATGCGACACAAATTAATTGGAGATAAAAAGGCTTTGAGATTATTGTGCATCTCCAAACCCTAATCTAACTACCATCACTACTGAGCATGCGATAGTCGTTCTTATTATAATTCGATTTCTTGACATTTCACCGAAAAGTAGAGGTAATAAGATAATATAGGCAACATCATGACAGGTGCAATGTGGTGCAAATCTCGGGTATCTTCTTCTTAATTTTGCTTTCTCAACTTCTCCTACTTAATTTTATCCTCTCTCTGTTTTTCTTCTTCTTCTTCTTTTCATTAGTTACATCAGGCTCGTTACAGACCATCGCACCTTCAAATCAATTAATTACCACCCTGATTCACACACATAAATCGAGATTTGATATATTAAGATAATCATTTAGAATATACTGAAAAAAAGTTATAAAACCAATATCCAAAGTAAAATTCAGGGACATGACCAAAAAAATTAATGAAAAAAAAACTAATCTGCTACAATAAAAACAAAAAAAAATTATCTAAAATTAAAAGTTATTTTCTGTACAAGTAAAGTTTAAATTAAACAATCAAATAAGCTTGTAATTTTCTCTTTAAAGATAATATTGTTTCTTAGCAATTAAATGTCTTCATAGTATTACCAGATACTAGTCTCGAAGCTTACTTTGAAATTTGGTTTGTACTATTTCAAATCATTGTGAAACTGTGCTTGGTAAATAGTATTAGATATATTTTTAATCTAAAATTTTCATTCAAACACTTCCAAAAAAGTTTTTATATATATCCCTTTGTAACTTATTATTATGAAAGGAAAAAAAATATAGACCAAATTAATTTAGGTAAACCAGACTCATTATCAATGAAACCCATTTTAAAACCTTGGTGATCTTAATTTCTCCACAAAGAAAAGAGGGCACTGCACAATATATAATTGTAAAATCGTGCACATGTATAGTAAAATGTGAAAATAACCACATACAATCATATAGAAGACAGCGAAGATTTCTCTTTGTGCAAAGTGAGCGGGGCGATAGAAAAGATTGAAGAAAATAAACCCTAATTAATGTCGAAACAAAAATAAGGGTAAAGGAAAAGGAAATGGGTAACATTGGAAGAGGGACAGATTCTTGTATAAAGAAAGGGTGTCGTCCTGTACTAATCATTATATATATTTCTTTTTTCCCTTTAACCTAAAATGAGTGGAGTTCAGCATACCATACCAATGACAAAAAGTTCAAGATCAGGAGAGCTAATTAGCTGGTGAGCTGTCAGCATTGGTATGCCTTGCCGACAATAATTTCTGTCTCTCCACATAACGAGCAATTAGAAGATCGACTCCAGAGTGGTAAAATAATACCATACCCAATCCACTCTACTTTTATACTCTCTTCATTTCACTCACCAAAAAGTGAAAATCACACTTGATTTTTCACCTTTTTACTGTAAGTTTGCGGAGTTGGGTGGGTGAATCTGATATCCATCAAGAGAGTTTGAAGTATAGGAGGGATAGTGTGATGAGAGAATATGTTGACATAAGTGGATGGTTTACCTTGAAAAAGCAACACATTAGTTGCCATGAAAAGTTGCTAGCGAGGGTAGTAAACATTATAGCATGGAAGACCGCTAGCTTTACTTGTAGTAAAAATGGTTGAAGAACTACTGTTGATAATTCAATGTCTTTGTTTCGTTCCTCTTATTTTTGGCTCGAGCTTTCAAATCCCCCCAGCTCCTTGTTTCAAAATTCTGAAATAATCACGAATCCATTTAAGGCGACCAATTATCGTGGGAAGTTTAACTTCCCTGTGGCCATGCTTGTGCTGTCAGAATGATGGGGTAAAAGCTCACATTTTATCTCGCTAATTTAGCATGAAACTTAAATATGAAACTTTAAACCATGCCTGGAAAAAAAGGACGACGACATGAATCTGTGAACGAGTGGAGAGATTTTACGATCAACCATTTAAGATTTTTGTGGGCTCCCCGCAAGATTCTTTGGAAAAATTAGTTAGGGCATACTCAATTGATGTGTTTGAAGCTGAATTAAAATTGAAGGTCCAGTTATATTTGAGGTCAAGAATTTGGCAAAATTCTCAAATTTAAACTGAAAACCATATACTATATTGGAAGATTATAAACATCTTTAGTAGTTTATATAGTGGTAACTTGAAAAATAAAAATTGAGCTTATAAGACATCAAAGTTTTATTTTTAAAAGAGAGATCGCCTAACAAAAGTAGGTTTTGTGTAAAAACACTTGCACGCTTGGGCTCACGCTTAGGTAGGTTCAATTTTCTTGGTACGTACAATAATATTTTTCCCGTCAAGCCCTGACATTTATTTACTCGTTTATCATGATTGATGTCTAGTTTGTTTTCAATTAATTCTTAGAAAGTTTTGTTTTTTAAAATTAAATATGATGTATTTCTGTGAAGAGAAAGTTTGAGAGTGTTTTCTAAGCCATATGCATTGATTGGAAATGCATCCTTTCAAAAGATATGGAAGGGTACATGCACTGAGATCGTTTATACCAATTGATGGTCAATTTAGTCTTTAAGGACAGAGAATACAGTCATTGACAATAATCTTTTTATGCTTTGTTTTGATTTGAAATTCTACTAGAAACCACTTTATATACATTGTTCTATATTTTGTACTCATCTCTGGTCTAATTTATTTATAATTTTGTATATTACTCTTTTGATTACATGTTTATTGTTCATAATAAACAATCTCCGTGTGTCTCTCCGTACATACATACATACATACATACATGCATACATATATATATACACACACGCATGCATGCATGCCTAGACAATTATTATCTGAATAATTTAATATTAAATTTTTTCATGTATTATTACATAAAACTATCAGTTTCTTTTTTATATATTGTGAAACAGAATAACAAGCATTGCTTAAAAGAATGTTGATCAGAAACCTGAGAAGTCCAATGGTATAAATTTCAAAAGATAATAACAAAATAAGCTATTTTATTTCACTATCTTAAACTTGAAAAAAATATTTGAAGATGTGCCGAAGTTGTTAGACAAATAGTCTAATCTTAAAATAATGGAAGTTGTTAATGAATGAAAGAGACATAATTTAATACATAGAAATTAAATCTTGAATAGGATAGACAATTTAGTTTCTGATACGTATAATTCCATTAATTGACCTAAAACACTATGAAGGTCATTGGGTTAGAAATATAAAGATGAAGATGCTAGCTTGAAAACAATTCAAAGTCGACAAATTCTTTAACTTTAAAATGATGAGTCAGATCTAAGAGATTCAGCTCATCCTTTATAATTTTCATGATATAATGATTTTAAGTAAAAAATTTTAAGTGATTATTATTATTAATAATAAGTTGTCAACATTTTGAAAAGACTTTAAAAACTACTTTAGATATAAAAAAAAAAAGATGAGAGTTGAAGATTTTATTTTGATACTGGGCATGTAAAAGGATAATAAATTGTTGAGAGGATAGCTAACTCCTCTTTAATGGCCCATATGAAAAATATGATTGGATAATTAACAAAATATATATAAAAAAAAACAAATACAGAAAAAAAGGCTTGCTGTAAATGACAAAGGCGTTGCCAATAATCTCAACAATAAATTTTTTTATCTATAATAAAGCTGAACACCTAGCCAAAGATGGGAGAAATTAGTTTCAATAAGGCAACTCCAAAAGAAGAAGGGCATCTCATGCTAATGCAACTGAAGTAAAGAAGATTTCAAATGACATGTTGAAGATGAGCTTATTTAGGATTATTTATAAGGTCAACGTAGTAAATAATTCTAAGTAATGGTGATTGATACCAATGCAACAAAATATATGTATATATTGGGAAAATGATGTTATTTACTTTTCAAGAAGAAGATAATTAACAATTGTACATGAAGAGCTCTTTAACTTTAAAAGTAATAAACATTGCGAATGTCATATGAAAGATAACTTTTAAAAATCTTTTTACTTCAATAATATATTTTATATTGTTAATGTTAAAAACTTAGTGTTTGACTTATTATTAAACAAAAACATGTTTAAAATGGTTTTTGAGTATCATAAATTTATAATCATAAAAAATAAAATATCTATAAGGTAAAAGGTATCTATATGATTTTTTTTAAAAAAATGAATATTATTCTATTATAAAAAAATAAAAATAAAAATAAAATTATTTTTTCTTGTTATTTGCTTGAATCTTGTAATATGTGGCATGAGGTACTAGAACATATGAATTATAATTCCATTCAAATATTAGTTAATTTTCAAATATTGTCATTTATGATTTTATTTTAGAAAAAATATGAAATTTGTATGGAAGTAAAATTTACAAAGATTTTATTTCAAATAATTAAAAAAAAAACAGTGAACCTTTATATTTAACTTACTCCAATATTAATGATTTAAAATTTATACAAACTAGAGATAGAAAAGGGTATTACACTGTTGTATAGATGATGATACAAAATATTATTATATCTATTTGCTAAAAGGTAAAGGTAAAGGTAAAGCTATTAAAATATTAAATGTGATAAGAAAAAAGTTCAAAACAAACTCATAAAAATACAAAGAGAATAAAAAGCCACAGAGGTGTGGAGAATACGAGACATCTTTTAATGAGTTTTATAATTAAAATATTATTATTTGTAAAACTAATATTTTTTATTCACCTTAATAAAATAGCATAGATATTCAACATGAAAACCAAACTTTAAAAGAAATAATAAAGGTTATGTTAATAAGTTTAAAAATTAAAAAGAAATGACTGAAATAAACTCTAATTAATTTGAACTAGTTCTACAACGACCTGAATCCCAAGGCCTCCTATATATCGAGGAGTGAGGGCTTCTATTTTCA
This sequence comes from Populus ilicifolia, assembly GCA_015708895.1. Classification (NCBI taxonomy): domain Eukaryota; kingdom Viridiplantae; phylum Streptophyta; class Magnoliopsida; order Malpighiales; family Salicaceae; genus Populus; species Populus ilicifolia. The sequence goes on along the minus strand of SRLM01000332.1, from coordinate 1,938,247 downwards.
AACAGAGAGATCATTTATTTATTTTTTTCCCCATGCTCCAGTTTCAGGTTTTGTCTTTATAGAGAGAGTTTGAGAAGGTTTTTTAAGTTTGTATGGCTTGATTGGAAGTGCATCCTTTCAAATGATATTGAAATTCTAAAAGGATAAGACTTTATATTAATTTAAGTGCATTTCAACCTTACAAAGAAAAAATAAAGTCCTTGACAACAACTTCTTCCTCTCTTTTTTTCACTCTGTTTTGATCTGAAATTTTGCAAGAACTTGTACAAAGTTTATATATATATAGCGTGCGGGAAAAACTAAAGACTTCTAACAGGATTCTTGTTCACTCCTCGAACTATCAATAAGATTCTCAACTTCCATTCCTAAGCAGACGCAGACGCAGACGCAGACGCAGAATGTGGAGTCTTTGACAGAACCGAGGTTCCCATCATTCCTCCGATATCAAGCAGTGATGTTTCGATGCCTTCCATGTGAATAATTATGTTTGGTAAAGGACACAGTATCCAGAACAAACAAAACAGGTTAACCCTTTTCTATTAGCAGCCATAAAAGCATCACATGTACATCGTGTTCATATTCAGGAACGTACACACGGAGGGAAAAAAGAAGAAGCAGAAACAACAATTCAAAACCAATCAGCATGTAATTCCTTATCACATCATTGGTGAACTGCATAATGAAACCAAGGATGATTGAATCCACTGCGTCCCGTTAAACTATATTTTTCCAACTTGATCAGCTAATAGATAAGGAACCAATAAAATTGGTTTGAATTTGTTGCAGAACCACTCTCAAGCATCTTTTGCAGTGCTTCATGCCGACAGTCTTCGTTTTGGGTCCTATAAACACCTTTCACGCAATTATGGGGAACATTGCCCAATTACTCTGCATGAACGTCACAAGCTTTGGAATGTTTAAAAGAGAAGTTACCCGAAAGATGATTTGATGGGAAAAACCCCGATGTCTCTCTTTCTCCCTCCATGACAACCAAAGTTTGGAAAAAGACTTCCACATCTTTCATGGTGGGGCTCCACCTTCCCAAAGACACAAACCAGGAGATATAGATTGAGATAAAAAAAATAAAACAGTTGCAAGTGCTTCTCCAGCTAGAAAGGTGTTCTTTCAGGTCCTTCCGAGGTTGTTGACCCACGTAGAGGTACTTGGCTTGCCATTCACCGAACCAGCCTGTTTAAGCAACCTCTGGTTACAAATTGACATTTCACTTCCAAAAATTTCAAGTCAAGTCCTTGGATCCTTCTGGCAGAATTCCACCTTTAATCATTGTCCATGGCATTGTACTAACCTCCAACAATCTTACGGTGGTTTCTCCAGTCCAACAATATCTTTGTCGAACGCTTCTGCCACCACAAAGATTAATTTAGCATAATATCTCAGTTTTCTTCAGTTCAACTAATAATGATTATCACTCAGATCAAAGTACCTGACAAATGGAAAATCATTATGTTCCCAGAGTAGATTGTTACACTCACATATACCAGGCAATAGATTAGTATCGTGATTAAAGTTACATAATTAAAGAAGACTTGTTAATTGTAGAAACAAAATATTAACAGAGGAAAGGAGCAGATCCCGCCTAGGAATCCCCAGGTTATGAACTCAGGGCAGAGAATGATACTGCAAACTTTGTGATTCAGCATTTAACTAGGCAAGCAGCTCGAGTAGATGTGATAAAGATACTTCTAAGCATGGCATGTGAAGGAGCTCCTATAGGCAGGAACTTCACCTAATTATGGAACATAACCAGGAAAATATGTGGCAAGGTACAATAGAAGAATCTATTTTCATTGTGGGAAATAAAACTGGAATCCCATCCTTAGAAACCTATTTGGGCACATAAAGGAGCACAAAAAACATGAAAAGTTTTCAAGCAGACCCCTTCTAACCATTATACCATACATGCAAAACATGAAACTCAATTAGGGAAAATATGATCATATAAGGCAGTGGATCATGCTTGTTGCTCAAGGAATTATAAGATCATCAAGCAAGAATAGAGGGATCTACATCGCAATGAATAGGAGAACAGGCACTAAACTCCACAGTCTCGTCAGCTTCAAAAGTTTGGCAGGACTTTCGGTTGAATTTAAGAACGGTGACAAACTTTTATGAGAGAAAGCAAATCATCCTTGGAAATGGAGAACTTCAACAATCATAACATAATGGTGAAGAATATAATAACCATAACGGCTACCAGAATTTCATAACGAAGTTCTAAATAAAGTCATGAACATCATGCTCAGAAAATCAACTGCTGAACAACCCAGATATACTTCACCCAAGCTTAAATGAGAGTATTTAACATCTTAGGTTCAGAGAATTCGTAGCAATTGCTCTTGTATAAACTCAATCTTAGAAAGAACGGAGAATAATTGAAGTACAAAATTGTACAAGTGTTCCCGTTCTGAAAAATTTGTTAAAAAGAAATTGCTATCTTTACAAACGAAGATTCTTTCTTTCTTCTTCTTTTTTTTTCCAGCAAACTTAGAACCTCCAAAATTCATCCTAGAATGAAAGATGAGAACTTGCTCAATTTATGAGCTATGCATTACTAGGCATACGGAAACAGAATCCCTATTAATTCCTCTCTTCCTCCAATCTGACTGCCCCAAAATCTTCTAAAAAGTAAGTTAAGAAATACAAAAGGATATAAGAAGTGGGAAGAATTCAAATAAATCCTACAAATTTAAATTCAAAAGTAGTGGGAAAAAATGTTACACTGAGGATGTATCAACAAGAACCTCGTTTAGCACATCATCCTCACCATTTGCCAATGCAAAGAGATCTGCATCCTTATCTTCATCGCTCAAAACTTCCCGCCTATCAAGCTTTGAGTGGGCTGCAATAAATATCAACTTTTGCACCTTGTCCATGCCTTCCCTTGAGTGCCCATGGGCACACACCCATCTCAGCAAAGACCAATTGCATTTGAACCCGCATGAAGTGGCATGAAGAAAAATAAGCCTAACTGCTACTTTCCCTAGTGACTTGAACTCAGTAAGATAAGTCTCCCAGACAAGCCTACTACTTTGGGGATTTACTATCCTCATCTTTCCTGTAATGGGATCCCTCTCCTTCATCTGGACAGCCCTTGCGTACACAGGATCAAGCCCTTCTGTTCTCCATTTCATGAGTTCCATCAGTGCAATATGAGCCTCCTCCCTTGAAACAAGCCTCGTTATAAGCTTGTCTACATCCTTTTCCTGCTCCGGGGTCAAGCATTTGAAAGGAGGAAGGTATTTGCCACTGTTGTCCCTCAGCAAATAAAGAGGATCTAGTATGTAAGCCGCAGCCCAAGCAGGATGATAATTCTTCTTGAATCGTCTTTCGATCACTTTCTCCACTGCTCCTTCAGCAATGTGGAACTTTGAACACCAATCCTTCACTTTTGCTCTAAGTTCATCCCATAGCGGCAGACATTGCCCTACTAATGGCCTCTCTATCTCAATCTCTTGAGCCATTTCCTTGATCAACTTAACTAATGAATGCACCGCATCCAAATCATTCCAAAACCCCACATCTCTAATCATCTCAGCAACTTCTCTTGAAATAGGATCCTCCATGGATACTATCTTATACGATTCATCATGCAAGACCAACTGCAATGCTTGAGCTGAGCTCATTATATCCTCTAGCATTGCATACACGGGTCCAAAATCCATCTTCTCATACTCCCGCAAAGGCACTCTCAACAATCCTGCATTCCCGTACTCTTGCAATTGATATTTATGGAAACTATTTCGAATTGGTGTCTTATTATTGATAAAACTTGCAAGCTTGAAGCAATTCTCCCTAACAGTCCTGAACAGTGGAAGCTCCTTACTAAAATCCTTAATCAAACTAGTGAACCCTTGTAACTGACAAGAAAGATTGACCATCCAATGGTTCTGGTTCTCTAAATTCCTCAATGCCTTAGCCTTAAACCTGTCTGCAACTATCCCTACACACTGTTGCACAAGACTCCCACAGATGCCTGTTATAGTCTCCCAAAAAACCTCCTCTGCATATTTGGAAGGCACTGAACCACTAACAAACACAGCTCTCCTATACAAACCAGTTCCATTAGGCAAATTCACTGTCAAATTAACCAAATTTACATCACCAAAACCCCCATTACTCTTCGCCTTCCACCCGTCTGACGCAATCTGAAAAAACATAGCATCTCTAATCCTAGCTTCAGACTCAGCCCTAACTTCCTCGTACTTAACATTCAATCTCCCCCCAACAAAATCCCTTCTTGAAACCACAGGCAACCCAACTTGATTCAGAAAAGCCCTGAACTTTGGATGCTCTAAACTAGTAAAGGACACAGACCCACAAGACTCGTAAACCCAATCAGCTAAATAATCAAACGCGCAGTCAATCTGGGTCTTGCTCAGAGCTTGTCCTGGCAAAGTTTTAGGACTCTTTAACTTTTTTACACTATCTTCCAACATAGCTAAAGCACCTAAATCCTCTTTGCCACCAGACAACATCAAATGTGGTTGTTGTGGCAACATAGCTATCTCATCTGAGAATCGTGATGGATCGACGATAGCAAGAGGACTCACTTGGTACGTACTACCCACAGCTGTCACTGCATACGTTGATGAGGCAACGCCACCAGAACCAGAAATTCCTGAACTAGAAACGACAGGTCGCTTCCTATTACTACTAGTATGCACTACTGTAGCGCCACCGCCCCCGCAAGAAGGAGAAGGCAATAAGGCAGTGTTGGGTGAGATTGAAGAAATGGGTTTCGGTATAGAGTTAAAATTAGGACAAGCACCACGTTTCAGATGCTCAGAGGCAGTTCTGGAGGGATTGGAAGCGGAGAAAACGGCGTCGCAAAATGAACACCGTAGCTTCACAGCTTTAGGAAGGCCAGTATCGGTGTTGTGGACCAGCATAGGCTCTAAATGAGCCCAATACCACGCGCCTTTTCCTTTTATTGCTTTGGTCCTTACCATCACCAAACCTTCATATCTCTTGTGAGCTGCCTTCGCTGTTAGCTCTTCTGCCATGGCTGTATCTACTTGTTGTTGTTGTTGTTGTTGTTGTGGTGGTGGTGGTGGTGGTGGTGGTGGTGTAGTTGCTGTGTTAGTTGTTGTTGCCATTTTATGTGCAATATTATGTTTATAGTAGTGGACAAAAAAAAGGTCAAAGTTTGAAACTTTTGCGGCGTTTCAAGACTGACATTCAGCTTGGAAGGACTGCCGGCGGTAGTTGCTGCCGGATTTTCGTTTTCCGGCGGGTGTCCATGTCAAGAAGTTTTGGTCTTTTTTCTTGTTGTTTTCAGTATGGGGTGTGGCTTAGTTTGGTCTTTCTTTAAAGGCTCTGTTTTCTTAGAGAGAGAGAGAGAGGGGATGGGGTTAAGAAGAGAGAAATAAGGGAGGCATGAAAGACTGAGAGAGTAGTTTCAATGGTGGTATATGGAGCGTGGATAACGTGCCCGTATATTTGCGAGTGGGGGGAACAGGAGAGAGCCATGCTGATGGGAACCGAGCCTTTGCAATTGAAGAAACACACTAACGCCACGGTCCGACGTACGAAAACACTACTGATATTGGCTGTCACTTTCTGTTGATTGGGGAGTGAAATGAACGCTCATTGAAAACAAAGGTTCTAGTTTTGGCATCCTTTTCATGTTTCTTGCTTCTTCTTTTTCATTTTTTTCTCCCTTTTCTTTTTTGGATTGTGGGTCTGGTAGGGAAGGGAGTCTTCTTGTCTGTTTCTTCCTTTTTCTTCTCTTTAAAATAAAAGTTTTAAGTTTTTTTTTTTTTTCAGAGGATCATGTAATTTGGGTATTTCCTTTTGCGACTTCATGTTCAAGTGGTTTTTTTTCCAGAATGTGGACAGAAGAGGTCAGCCTAGGAATTTAATGAATTCCACCAGTTTCTTAGGGGGGGCAGTGTTCACCAAGACAACCATGGAGATTTCTCCCTTTATTTATTTATATCTTATTACTATGAATTTTATAATACAGTATTACATATACAAGGGTTTATATACGTGTGTGTGTGAATAAAAGAGGAGGTTGCAGTATGCACAGTAGAACAGAGCAACGATGCTATATTGATGCATGGCGGTTGTTTTTAAAATATTTTTTTTATGAAAATTAAAATGGCTAATTTACAAGTCATATAACTACATTGCGTCCCCCTTCCCACTCCATGAAACAGCAAATCAATTTCTTTTGCTAACCTATAGTTCATGGACTCCGCGCTCATCTATGGTTCAGAAGCAAAACAAAGAAAAAGTGCTTTCAAAGAACAAGAACTACAGCGACAAACAATATGACTGCCTCGTAAGGATTATAATCCACCATGAAAGTATACAATCCGCTCCACATTCTAATCTAAATGCATTGGACTTCAAGATTTATAGCGTCTAAGTCTAAGATTTATTATATTTTTCAAGGAAGGAAAAACTCTCTTTTTTTATCAACCAGAAGGAGGCAGCTATTGAAGTGCTCTTGAATGAGGTTAGTGCACAGTATTAATGTCTCTTCCTGTCAATATTGCCAATTAGTCAATGAACCATATGTCACAACTGCCACCCACTTTCCAATTCGAGGCATCTAGAGCGCTTGGCCCATGATTTGTTATTGGCGTGAAAATTTGAAGTATAGTACGATAAATTAGAGAGCCTGGATGAAAGTTCAGATTCGGGTCACAGCGCAGTGACTTGCTACCTAAAAGTTCTCTATGCATGCTCGTTAAGAGAAAAAAAAAATTGAATACAAGGCCATATGGGCTGGCCTCTGCCCCCCTGTTCTAACCCATTTTGGATAATTAGAAGACCTTTCAAGGAGTTAGGGATGAGGATTCAATTTGAAGATGGGAAATCATACATCTGGCCTGTCATTTTCTCTAATTTAATGCCTGCTGGATTTTAGCTTTCCTTTCTCTAAGCATTTCCAAAAGGTGTTCGTCCCTTATTGCTCATCGTCTTCCCCGCTCAGGTGACATCTCCACCCCCCCCAACCTACCTGATCTCACCTCTAAGGGCCGGCATTATTGAGTGACCATCCAATTATTCAGTTCATCTCTTGTTTGATTGTTTTCGAAATCTTAATTTGTCTTGGTTTAGAAGAAGAAGGAAACTATATTCGAGACTAAATTAATAATTTAATACAGGGCAGGTTCTGCTAGCTACTACACAATACCAATATGGGACTAAATTGATATCATGGAGTAGCTAGCTAGGCATAAGAGAATGGGTAAAAGTAGCCAAAAAAACTAGCTCAACAAGAAAGAATATGCATAGCAAGTGTATGGAGACTTAGCTGAAACACCTCAAGCCCCCCCCTCCCACACCAACCAGGAAATTTCGGTGCTCCTACAATATCATACATGAGCGTGTTTTCACTATAAAAAAAGGGAACCAACTTGGTGACGGCATCCCACAGACAGCTCCAGCAAGGTGCCTTTTAAAGATGTAGAGGAAAAACAACTCTCGAAAAAACAAGAAGAAGCAATGTGAGATTATAGAGGATTCTATGCATTTGTGCGGGAGAAAGGATTGAGAACGAGGTTGTTCTCTTCAGCAATGGATGATATCAGTTAGGTTAGTTCTGAATTTTATCTTAAAAATGTTTTCTTATTAGTTATGTGAGATTAAATATATTTTTCAAATGATATGTTAAATTGAATTAAAATTTTACAGGTAAAAACTAAACTTATAAAAATATATTTTGATAACATTTCAAATCAATCACAATTTAAAAATATATTATTTAAATTTATTTATGTTATTATTATTATTTTAGTAAATTTATCAAAATAATATTTTTTTTAACCAGTCTTAACTTTTAATGAAGTAATTTTGAAAAGCAAATAAAAATTAAACAAGCCATAAACTTGTAGATGGGCCAGGGCTACAAAGATTTATAATATTATTAGGGTTTGTTGAAAAAATAAAATTTATACTTTGCAAGGATTCTAAGTCTATATAGACTTGATGTGACTTAATTTAAAAGAATCTTTTTCTTATGTTTTTATTTTTATTTTATAGATATTTTTAGCTCATGAGGAATACTAAAAGGAGACAATTTAATGAATAAATCAAAATAAAATTTTCTCGTTGAATTACTATACTAAAAATTTCGATCAAAACACCATTTGGAAAATCTTGGAGATTTCATGGAAAATACTAATATGAAGATTTTATTTTTATTGTTGTATTTTATTTATTTGATATTAAATAATTATTTTTAATTGGAGTTTGATCTAACCTATTAGACATAGTTTAAATATTTATTTTATTATTGAACATGTATTAGTTGATTTCTAATTTGGATTTATAGATTTGCGATAAAAAAAATCCATTAAGATTATTTAAAGGAGATTCTTTAATGTTTTTGGAGCTGCAAATTTTGATAATTTGATGACAATAAATGTTTTTTTTCATTGTTTATGATAAAACATTACTCGTAAGGAACCAGAATTACACATTTAATTTATCAAAAATTAATTAGTTTTATTGATGTGTCATTCAAAAGAAATAAATGCCTTAAAAAAATATGAGTTTTCCATATGATACCTAATAAAAAACAAACCAATGAGGTATAAAGAAAATAATAAAACATTTCATTTGCAAAGTTTCATCCTTTTTTATAATTTTATAGGTTATAAGTTTGAGATATTAATTAAAATTTAAGAGATTTGCTTGGGTTTATTTGATTTTTTTTTTTGTAAACCCATGATTTTTCTAATTTTATCCTTTAATATTTATTTAATTGGATACTAGGCTCTGTTTTTTTATATGATTTTTATCATAATTATCTCAAGTCTTTTTATTATTATTATTAATTTAATTTTTTTTATTAAAGAAATTTTATTTTTGAATTAAATTAAAAGAATTAATTAAATATAAATATAAAATAATTTTATTTGATTTTCTTTTCAGGTTTCTAACCTTGAGGGCACGTGACATCTCTTTAGTTATTATAGTGTAGCCTTTCATAATTTTATTAGAACTGTCTCAATAAATTCTTTTAGTGGGAGGGTAATGTTCATATAAGAACAAAAATACATATTCAATGGAATTTTCTTTCTTCTCAATTCTAATATTGATATCTTATTTTTTATAGTTAATTATTATTATTATTTATTAATATTTCTTTAATCATACTATTAAATCTATTAAATCTATTAAACTTAATAGTCAATAGTTAATATCTCTTCTTCTTTTTTATTTCATTAAAAATATTAATATTGCCCGAATACTTTTTTATATTAAAAACATTTTACAGGGCGGGCAATATAATTAAGCAATCTATCTAATGTGTATTATGTATCTACTACATGATTATTGTTGGACCCACTTTGGTGAAATTGACATGTGGATTGGTTCTGCTTTCACCTGGAGATCACTTAAAATTAATTTTTTTTATTTATTTATGTGAGGTGTTCGGGTTAGCTTGCGCGTACTACAACTAATTTTCGCGGCCCATTGAATACCCTGCAAACCCAGTAGGCATGTAAGGCACCACGGGGGTGACAGGCGTGCACGCCAAGACTCGAATCCAGGTGCAGTGGAAAGAAACAAACCCCTTCCACCACTAGATAAAACCCTGAATGCCACTTAAAATTAACTTGATTGGATAGAACATGGCTTTATTTTCATGTTCATGTATTTCAAAAAAAATTATTGAAAACATTTAAAATATTTTTATTTTTTTAAAATTAATGTTTTTTATTTTTAAATAATTTTGATATATTTTTAAATAAAAAATAAAAAAAATAATTACAATCATCTTCTCCCAATCTGTTCGCTCACCACTGTTTTGTTTTTCTTTTCCTTTTTTTCTTTCTTCATCTGATAAATCGCCAATTGGGCCGTTCAGCATCTCCAATGTTTACGGGTCACAGTAGGCCTCGAAAAAGTAAGTCTTATGAACCTCAACGTGGCAACTTATAATGGTAGGACGGCCCATGTCTACAATGGGCTTCTGGAAGCCCATAAAGTGGCTTTTCAATTTTCAAGGCTTCCTCGTGCAAAATTAGCAGCATACCTCCAGATTTGTCTTCCCGGTTGGCCCAGGTGTCCGCAAAGGCCTAAGGCTGTTGGTTCAGGTAATAACTAATAACTGGGTGGGTTTATTCCTGAAAGAAAATATCGTGAATTTATAGCATCCTTATAATAATAATAATAAAGAAGAGTTTGAGAATGCTTTCATTGGCTAATGGATTAACCTTTTCGTTTTCGATAGGAAGCACTGTGCCGGTTGCCACAGCTGGAAGCCCCTCACAGTGAATGGCACCCTGGCCCTCAACCTAAAAAACACATAATAATAATTAATAGATATATATATCGCGCCCACCGTGGGGCTCGAACCCACGACCACAAGGTTAAGAGCCTTGCGCTCTACCGACTGAGCTAGACGGGCTTGTTGTCGGGACAGTGTTTTATATTATATATAAACATCTTAAGTAAGGGTTTTGATTCCATTGCAGGTTACATGTGCTGGTATTAAAAGAAAAATATTTAATTTATCTTTGTTTCTCATTGCAATAGTAAAACAACGATTTTTTTTCTTAAAAAAGGTTTTATTAATACATTTTTAGAGGTAAAATAGTATTTTTTTTATTTATTATTTGAAAATTATTTAAAAAATTTATTATTTTTATTATTATACTAATGAATAGTAAAATAACATTAATACCTTAAAAAATAAAACATCCTTTTCGCTAGGATGAATGATCTTTTCAGGTATTTTACCTTCTGATATATAATAGAATTACAAGTTTAATATTGGTGTTAAAAACATTAAGCCATTGGCGTAGGGTTATTCAATTCTTTTTTTTTTATGGTTTTTAGGTTGATTATAGTGATAACATAATTTGCAGTTTAATTATTAAATTTTAAATTAAAAAATTTGATAGCGTGTTAGAGACACCACACTTTTTGGATTGCGCATGCGACATCTCAAAACAATTAAAAATATAATTCTACCATATCATTTCTTCTATGCCATGTTATCTTTTGTTTTTTTTATAAGTGTCGCATGTCATCTAAAAATGACATATTTATCAACGGTGGCTCTTTTTCTTCTTCTTTTTTTTTCTTTATTCTCTCTCCTAGCCTCAAAAATAAATTTGCCCGTCATTGCTGTTGGCTTCTCAAAATCCACTCTTTTAGTTTTGATGTTTTATTTTAGTGTTTTTTTTTGTTAAAATTTTATTGGTTTTTAATTTTATCATTTAACTCTAATATGTACATATAATGTCTTTTTATTTGATTATTCTACTTTTGATTTCTTTTTTTTCTTGGCTTTTGTTAAAAAAATTATAATTTTATTATTCCAATCAAGTTTTTTATTTTTTATTTCAATAGTAATAATACCCATTTCAGTTTGGTCCTTTTTTTTACCCTTTTTGTTTATTTTGCTCTTCTATCAATTTTTTTATGATTTTTAGTTTTATTCTACAAATCAAGTTTATTGTTTTTATAATAATAATAATAATAATAATAATAATAATAATAATAATGGTGATGATAATAGTAATAACCATGAAACCCATGATAATACTAACAATATTGCTAATAACGATGATAATTGTAGTAATAATAATAGTTTTTCATGACAATACTAGCTACAATAATAGTAACAATTATGATAATAATATTAATAGTAGTAGTAATGTAGTAATAATAATAATAATAATAATAATGGTGCTTGTGTTTGTGATAATAGTGGTGATGATAATAGTTTATTAAGATAGTAAGTAATGTTAGTGAAATAATAATGATAATAGTAATAGTAATAGTTTATTATGATGGTTATAATGGTAATAGTATATGTTATTATGGTGATGAAAATGACAACAACAACAAAAATAGTATTAATGCTATTAATAATAATAATAATAATGATAATGATGATAACAATAATAATAAATAGAATAATTATAATAATATTTATAGTATAATAATAACAAGCCTAATAACAACAACAATATTAACAATAGTAATAATGATCATAATAATAATAACACTAGCCTTCTTTTTATTTTTTATTTTTATAAAGTCAGTATGACTTACAGGTTTGTCAGAGCAATCTAAGTTATCCCGATTTATAGGTTTGTTGGGTTGTCTTATTTTTTTTTTAATTAAACTTGATTTTTTTATAATATCTCACATTGGTGAGTGAGAATTTGGTAGCTAGGCTTATTGATAACGTTGATTGCTGACTTGTTAGAAATGTTTTAGGGTCATGTATGATCATTAAAAACAAATCCATGAGGACAATAAGATCCAAAACGGACAATATCTAGCAAGCTGGTCTAAGCTATGATATTTTTATCTATCAATTTTTTTATACTGTAAAAAAATAATTTAAAAAAAAATCATATTAGTAAAATTTATAGAGTACATGTACATTTTCATAAGTCTGGTTGGTTGACTTGATTAACAAGTTTCAAAAGTTTTTTTTTAATTATTTTTTTAATATTTAGGGTTGGGCTTTAGTATAACGATCCCTTTTTTTATTATTATATAGTTAAATAAAAAATAATTATAAAAAAAATTATAATCTCACTAAAGTCCATGACCTGGTTTACATGTTTGATATACTAACTTAGGTTATTTGATTTATAAGTTTGATGATTTTACTTACTAGACAAATATTTTTTTTTATCCTTTATTTTTATTTTATTTTTTTCTCAATCTGCCCTTTAATATTGAATTGATTGAGTAATAAATTACAAGATTTATTTTTATTTGTTTTCTATAAAATCATCATTATTTTAAACAAATTTATAGCATATAATTAAAAAAATAATTTATAAAAAATTATTAAACTCAATCTTAACATGAGTTGCTAGGGACCATGATCAACATAATCTATCATTATTTCAAAAAAAAAATTAAAATATTATTATTTTAAAGTTTTATAAAAAAAATAAATTATATTTTTACTCTTAATCAAGATTACATTTGAATTAGTAAAATCAATGTAATCTATTATTATTTCAATATTTTTAAAAAAAATTATAATCATTTTAAAGTTCTTTAAAAATTAAATTATATTTTTATTATCATCATTAAATCAATGTAATTTATTATTATTTTAATATTTTTAAAAAAAATCATTATCATTTTAAAAATTTTTAAAAATTAAACTATATTTTTATTATCATTATCAAGATAATATTTGAATTCATAAAATCAATGGATTTAAATAGGCTAGCTTCCACATTGTTGTAATAAAAACTTGAGTTAATCGTAGGATTTCAAGATTATCAGTTTTGCTAAGTTTAATAACAATGTAAAAAGAATTTCGTGGACTGATCGGCAGCAGAGCAGAGACATTGAATAAGTAAGATACTGAGCAAGCTCAGAATTGATGTGGACTGTTATTTCTTTCGCTCAAAGAACCCCCTTCTCACGCAGCGCTCATCCAAAAGCAAAGACAACCAAGTCAAAGAGAGAGACCAAAACTAACAGCATTTGATTGCACTTTTCACGGATAACAAACACAAAAGAAAACAAGATTTCATTTAAACAAAACCCCCACATTCTGAAACTTGACATTGAGCCCTAACACCCTTCCCTTCTTACGACTACACAAAACATGAATTAATATCCACCTGAAATACTCACAACTTGGAATTAACCAGACTAGCATATGGACACTGTCAGCTTAAAATGGCTCGTTTACAAGAAGAGTTGTACCCTAAGGGCATTGTGCTGAATAAGAGTTCTGCAGTCCGACAGCTAGTCAGATTTAAGATCTTGTGTAGCAATATGGTAGGAACCTCCATTCTGCTCACCACCATTTTCCACTCCCTCTTTCAACTGAATTACATAAAAGAAACATGATGTTAGCAGGAATTAATGATATAAAATCCAAGTAGAAAGCGTAGCCATGTTCATTCTGCTTCACATTGACCTGTACTGAACTACAATTGTCTGTATTTTTCAAACATAGATGATAGATATCAAACAAGTTCCATTAGGCAATCAACACGTTTGGAAAATGAAAAAAAAAGCCATTACCTTCCGAAGAAGCTTCTTCTGAAACCGATAGCCCTAATCATCAAAGAAAACATTCCAATATCAGTTATCATAACTTCCAGGATAGCATGGTTAGTCACAAGAATTGTCTGTTTACCTTGTCAGTTCCATAAATAAAATCACAGTAAGTGAACACTGATGCAAAGTTGCTCTGGCTTTGTCCTCCAACATAATGATGGTAATCATGGTAGTCTGCACCACCATAAAATGGAATATATTTTGTGGGAGCCCAGGGAAAGTTGTAACTGCATAGCAAGATGTAAGTTACTCACATGCATACCATGTGTGCCCCCGAAAGTTAAGTTAAATCATCATTGCAAAATATATATAGCCAGGAGATGAAGCGTAGCACAAGAATAAGCGGGGTCCTTACACTACTTAACAACCAAAAAAACAAAAGAAAAACAGAAAGAAAACTACCGAGGGAGGAGTCAATATGTACTAACAGGTTCCGAAAAACTCACAAAATACATGAAACATGCTCAATGTGGTTCATGCTGCAATTACCACCCATCATTGATGACAGGAAAAGGAAGTCCTGAAAATGTTCATAACTAAATCTGTATCACAATGAAACAATATATGAAGATGTCTAGTATGCACACCTCTCCATTCCTGGGCAGTTGCACAGACCCATGTTTCGGTATTATTGTTCCATTTTTCCTTTTTCACTCCTTCATACGAGGAAGGAAACAACTGAGTAATATCTCTTAGCTCTATTTAAGCTATTTTTTATTCCCAAAATATATAGAAAAAAGTTTGAAAACATAGGCAGCAGCAGCATTATCTCTTAGCTCCATGCAAGTCATTTCAATTCGTAGTGAAGCTATCACTTGGAGCCATCACAAAACCTGTCCGCAGGATATGAATTGAGGGAAATCAAACCCATGGCTCCTTGTAGTAGCACTGGATTTTATCTCCATATACCTATTGCATACAAATTTGCATGTCTTAAGCCTACACAATAGTTAGATACTACAACTCTTACTAGGAGACTCCATCCCATACATCAAATTTACTTTTAAACAGTTTCAACCCTAGCAAACCACTCTGTATCATAGTTGGAAAGCACACAGCATTTAGCCATTGTAACTGCCATAAACACAATATTACACCATAGCTGTCCAGCGGGATCTGGTCAAGACAGAACTAACTCGGCAATATTTATTACATACCATTAATTCATCCCATATAACGAACACGCAGGCCGGTAAGCTTTTATAAATTTTGGGAAAAGTTAAAAGCCAGAATCTAATTAGGTAATATTCACTGATCTTAAACTCCTTGGCATGCATAATCTAAGGATACCAACTAGTATACACTACATTTGAACATTAATCACAATATTCATCCATCACCTGTTGTGTGCTTTTAAATTTTACAAGAATAAAATCAACAAAAAAAAGAAAATTTGCTACTTCATAGGCACTTCCCTTTCCGTGGAGAAAGCAACATGGCCTAACCTCTCCAGAAAAACATTAGCAGCCTTTTGCAAGTTTTGCATTTTTATCTTGCCCTAACTCTATCAATTGATCAGGCAAATGATTGTCAATTTGCTTATAAATCAGTAACCATTCGCTGACTAAACCAAAGAAAAGAAAAGAAATAACAAAAGAAAAGGTGCCATGCCAATCCCCACATCAAAAAAAGGTAAGCCACTACTGAAGATACCTGAGATCTACTATTTTACAGAGAAGTCTAATAATAAAACAGTAAAACAGCAGAGAAGTTCTAAAGTTGTTATCATTTTGTTACAATTAAGTAAAGTAGAAAGGGCTCTCAGCAAATAAGAAAAGCATAGCATGCGTACCCGCTGTGCGTCTCAATTGCCTCAATCTGCCGTAAAGCAATCCACAACCAAAATGTGATCATGTGCCCAGGAACCATCGCTGGACCAAGAAAAGATGGGATTCCAAGGATCAAAACTTCGGCCCAGTGTGCATATGGAGCAGCAAACCCAATGGGAGCTGTATATTCATGGTGAACCTTGTGAATTTTCTCGTATCCCCATTTACCATGAAGAAATCTGTGGATCCAGTAATTGGTATAGTCCTCCACCATGAAATACACCAACAGCTGTAGAAAGATTTCCCATCCGGAAGGCAATGGCAAACCTGTTCGAATCCCAATCATCTGTGGACATGCAAAGTTAAATACGCAACATCAGAAGTCTTAATCTCATTTCAAAATTTCACCAGAAAAAATAGCAATTATTTGTCAACAGATGGTTAAAAATATTCAAAATGTCACAACCACGTCCTAAAAGAATCAAACGTTAAAACTGGTTGATCAATATACTCCAATAAATTAAACAGGGTACCAGAAAATCAATCAAAGGGGAAAAAAATATACATACAGCAGGCTTTAATTAATAGAAATCACGCAATAATTACCCAAGTAAACAAAACAAATTATCCAATATCACATAAATCAACAAAATATGTGATTTCCAACGGAAAACAATGCCAAAACCCAGCATCTACCATTACACAGAGTCTGTTAAAAAGCCAAAATACCCATCAAAAACAAAACTTTAACGATCAAAACCCCACTAACAAATTCTTATAGCAAAAACTCAACCCCCCCCAAAAAAAAAAAAATCCCATCAACCAAAATGAGATTTACAAAATCTTTTAACAAAAACAATTTTTTTTCCAAAAACTAAAAACAAGTTGTTTTACCTTAATGGAAGGGTAAGAAACCAATTGTAAAGGCCCCACGACAAAAAAGAACATGAACATAACATCCTTGTAACACTTAAACTCTTCAGATGGAGACAACTTGACTTTAGGCTGAATCTTGTACTTGTCAAGCCCAGCAGATCGCCAGAGACTTGTTAAGAACAAGGGTAAAGGCACGACAGAGAAGATCAGAAAAAGAAACAAGATGTTGTGGCAAAATAGATAATAATCAGACTTTTTTGCAGAGTAATTGAACCACAATGTCTCCGCTACAGTCAAATTCCTTCCTAGCGCCGCCGATGCCTCGTCGAGGGTGGAGTACGGGAGCATTGCGGCTGTGGAGAAGACAGAGGCGGAGACTAAATTTGGGTGATGAAAATTGGTGGTGGTGAGAGAAAAGGGGGGGGTGGGGAGAGAGTGATGGGTGTCAGTTAAACTTAAAATATGCGGGAAATTAAAACTGGATTGAGGAACAAACCAAGCGCTTTGGTCTTTATATCAGCGTTCGCGGGGCCATAGGCTTCCCATAATAGGATACGACAACGCAATTACACTAGGATGGCATTATGTTTTCTGATAAAATTAGATTTATAAAGCACAATAGACTTCTCTCTGTCTTCCTTTCATCGGAGGTGTTAGTTTGACCGTTCCCGTTTGCAAAGATATTTTTTATTGCATTCTTGATATAAGTACAACTAATACGTCATCCATGCAGCTCTTATATATATAGTATTTTAAAAGGAGAGAGAAAAATCTGGATCCAAATTTGGGTGACTTTAATAATATAATTATATAAAAAAATTAAAAGTAATAAAAAGTAAATATTTTCTAATATTATTAAAAAAATACCTTTTTTAAATATTCCTAAAAAGTTTGATAATTTTATTTAATAACAAAAAAAATTAAATTAAAATATGATGACTTTATAAAATAACTAAAAACTTAAAACTCAATTATCAACAAATAAAATATTGAAAGACAAACTTGAAAACATTCAATTTAAAAAAAAAATCAAACTCAAGTTAACATGTTAAATTTATGATCCAATCATAAAACTAAGATAACCTCATATAAAATAATAAAGATTATATTTTAAGCAAACTAAATGATGAGAAACTGCTCTTTTGATCATTGTTGGCTAGCTCTCTCGACTTGTTTGTTATTTTTTTGGCTTGTTGTATTTTTTTTAGGGAGTTTGCTCCCTTTTTGTAAATCTTATGTGTAAACTTGTTGATTCTCTAACCTTGTGTATTTTTTTTCATTTACTATAAATACTTACATTTTGATAAAAAAAAAATGATGAAAGCAAAAACTCAAAAAAAATTAATTAAAAAAATCTATTTTTTTAAAAAAAACCAAAGTCTAATTTAGCTAATCTTTGACATCCATATTCCATGTCATGAGACCCAGACTACCTAATAGAAGGAAAACATTAAAAAATATATAACAAAACAAAACTCTCAATCACCTGAAATTAAAAAAAATCAAATAACAATAAAAAAATGAGAAACAAATTGAAAAATAAAATAAATCAATAAAATGGTAAAACAATGAAAAAAATAGCAATAAAAAATAAGGATCAAATTAGATACAAAAATTAAATGAAATCAAACATGGAGGAATTAAATTGAAAAATAAACTCAACTTAAAAAAGCATTAAAAGAAAAACAAATAATAAAAAAAATAGAAACTGAAATTGATACAAATGCAAACTAACAAGACACATTTAATTTTTGAAAGGGCATATATGAAACCCGAGGCAAGAAAAGACAAAAGAGGGAGGAGAATAAAAAAAAAATGGAGCCTTGCCATTTGTGTACGTATATCTAACTACCATAAAGATGACATCGAGGCACTTCCAACATTGTCGCTAAAGACAACGCTTCATCTCTATAAGATGTCACATACATCACCTAAAAAGCTTGGATGTTCTTCACCGTATTTGGTTGTTAAACACTATTTTATATTTATTAAAATATTAGATTTTTTCTTAATCAAGTTAATTGTAACTAAAAAAATTAAGATAAAAAAACCCTTGGGTGTTAATTTAAAAAAATTAAAGGTAATTTAATTATTGTATTATATTTTAAAGAATAAAAATAAAAATAATCCCTAGCCGCCAATTAAATAAATTTTGTTTTTAAAAGTAATTTAATCATTTTATCATTGGAAATATAAAAAACCAAGCTATCTTGATTAATCTAATAATGACAAATGAATTTTTTTTTAAAAAAAATCATATTACCCCTGTAAATCAGCCCAACAATATTGTTTAAGAAAGAAATGACCATTATTATGCTGTTTTGGTAAAAAAAATTATTTTTGCCTTTACTATAAAGTACTAGTAAGTTTTTTTTTGTTAATGGGAAAAAATATGGATTCATTCTAAAGAGAGATACAAAGAAAAAGAAAATCATGTCCATGCCTACTAAAATGATAGAGAAAAAAAGTTTCTACCTAGTTTCAAAAACATTTTTTATCTTCTCTTTCTAGTTTATTTCTTGTTCTTATATTTATATCCTTAATGTAGAATAAGTATTGGTACTTACTTTTAAAACACGTTAAAATTTCTAATACAATAACTCATTACAATGCAAGTGAAAAATCTTTAGTGTTTCTTGTCTAATTAAAATTTTTATTTTTTATTTTTTTTAGATGGCTATTGCAATGTTAGAAAAATGTCTTAATATTAGGTTGATTCTTGATTTTGCAAAATACATCTTAGTTTTAAGGCCTATAGGGAGAAAAAAAAAGATCAAATTGAAGAATGAGATATGAAATTAGATTTTTTTTAATGCACTATTTATCTAGTGCTTTTCTAGCATTTTTTTTTTGCCTTGGAGACAAGGCAAATATCATTGTCAGCCTTGTAATTTTCTAATCTTTTTAGTTAAAAATTTTATTTTGATCGTTTTTTGATTTTTGTGTTTAGTAGAGGAGAGAGAAAACCACTATAAATGAGTAAGAGAGAGAAAGAGAGAGCAAGTCATCAATTGACTATATCCCAATCATGAAAAGCTTGTTATTGATGTTAACAAGTTTTATTTGATGAAAAGAGTTTCATTATAAAGTTTTTCTTCCTTCATCCTAATGGTAAAATATATCAAGAGAGAATCATTTTGTTTGATTTTGTATTTTTGAACAAGTTTAATGGTGTTTTGAGTTGATAAATCAATTTATAGATATCATAAAGATATTTATTAGGTATTTGCAAGTAAAAATAGTCTATAAATGATTTTAATAGTAAAAAAAGCACTAGCATGATTTATTGGTCACCTCTTTAGTGATAAAAAAAAAATCGAGGCCTATTCTTTTACTATGGCAAACTCTTCGGGCAACCAAACCCAAGGGCTCAATTTATATATATATATAAACAAATAACAATACATGGATCATATTTGAAATATAAAAAAATACATGGGGTATGAAATTGAAAAAAAATTATAAATTATTATAAGTAAAATAAATAGTAATAAAGAGAACAAAAATAAAACCCAAAGACATTAATAATTAAAAGGTTTTTTTTTTTGAGATTTTAAAGGTGAATGCATGTATGTCAAGGGAAGAGAGAAGAAGAGAGAGAGAAAAAGGGATAGTGATGTTAAGGTAATTCAAACACCACCGTAGAAGAAATTCAAATATCATCGTGAAATATAATATTTGATCATTACATGACTACACGCATCACACAAATAGCATTGGATTGCCTACATGCTTATGTATATAATATAAATATCAGGAATATTTTTTTTAATAATACTTGTATATTTAATTACTCAATTATTCATTAGCCAACTTGACAATTATAAAAAGCTAGAGTGTAGAGATAAAAATATCCTTGAAAGTAAATTATAAAAAAAATCTAAACCCAAAAGTATGCAAGTCATTTTCTTGTTCATTATAAATGAGAAAAAAAACGATGAAAATAACCCTAAATGTAAAGCTTAGAAAGCTTTTTAATATAATGATATAAGGATAATTTTACTATGCATTATAAACTAAATGTTGAGATCGTCACTTTAATTTTTAGAATAATAAATGGTTCATTGTGAAATCACTAAATTACCACAAAATCATATTTTATTGGTTTTATTTTCAAGGAAAAAATAGGCATTAAACCCTAAACTTTAAAAAAAACCACTTATTTTATTATCCTTTTTTTTTTTGTTTCAATTTGAACCCTGCCTTTGCTTCTCACATTCCCTTAGTCTCATGAATCGGCCTACAACTTATTCCAATAAAGGCTACAAAAAAAGGGAATATGAAGTAAACAATGTGAATAGTATATTCATAGTGTCTTGTGTCACTTTGTTCTTTTGAAAGGATTCATAATGAATTCTTATGAATCCCTGTATATTTTATTGTACCGCGTAATGAATTCCCTGTATATTTTAGATTTACTCACAATATTAACAATAATAGTAATAGCTGCAGCATCAAAGTAAAATCTATAATCTCTCGTCATCTTGAAGAGTGGATTCGATGGTTGATAATAAGCCAAATAAAACTATTAATATCCTATAACTGTGCATCTCGGCAACTAGGAAGGAGAGATATTGAAGATAAATCTTTAACATTAGAAAAACTTCGAACGAAAATTTTGTACAAAATATTTTTTCTGTAAATTATTTTTATTTTGGCCAAATAAAAGATCACTGTAAGTTTTCATTTAAGTGATAAATTGCATATTTTTTCGTTGAACATAAAACAAGAGAAATACCTTCAAATTCTTATTCATCCACTTTAAGGTCCCTTAAATTGTTTAAAAATTTCTTTTAATATAAAGATTGAATTAAGTAAAATAATTACTAGCAACTCACATGTGAATGCATCGAACATCAGTAGAATAATTTATAAGAACTTTCCAACTTCATATGGGCATAGGATTTGATGTATCCACATACAGGTAAAAAACAATCTTTAAACTATTAAATAAAAATTTAAAAGATTTATATTATTCTATAATATATTTTTTTAAATCATAACTTTTTAAATTTAAAATTGATATATATTTATATTATTTTTTATTTAATTTTTATCAAATAAATAAGAATGGTGATACTTAAATTTATAACTATTGGTCATTAAATATTTTATATTATATTAAAAAATCACTTTAATTAAATAATTTAAATTATTTGGTGAAGTTTTAGAAAATGATTTATATTATTCTCTATATATATATATATTTATTCGGGTAATATTTAGCTGAAAATAATAATTAAAAAACTGAAAACATATATATTATGTCGGAAATAAAAATAAAATTAAAAATTAAAAAAATATCACGTAAAATAAAAATAAGGTAGAGACTCATAAGTCACAACTATAAAAAAGAAAAGAAAAGGGATATTAATGTATAAAACTTAAAACAAGTATTATTAACTAAGCATATAGAAAATGCCCTTATATTGAATAGAAAAACTCCATTCACTATATGTTTCTTAATAAATAATTAATTCGAATAAGATTGGATTTATAAATTCATTTTGTTTTTTTCACAATCGAAATCCGACACAGCCCAGGCACGCACGTGTAGATGGAGGTCACATGTTATTGTCATGGACTGGAGACACGCAGGCAACAAGTAGCCAAGTCACAGGCTGAAACTGGAAGCATGTCTACGACGACCTTGTCCTCTTCTCTAACACTCCAAACTTCAAAGAAAAGAATCTGCGATGCACGTGGGCTCCAAGCCGAGGAGATTGAAAATGGATTAGTGGTATATTCATTATTCCAATTCTTTGTTTATTCTTTTCCGTCGCAGTATCATCCCCTACTTTCTAATTATGCCAATTATCCGATCATCGCAATGTGGTTAAATCGAAGGTGGTGATGCCGCGCAACGGTGGAGTCATGATTTCTTAAATGAAATAGCAAATTATTAATGAATATTTAATATTATATATTATGTAAATACGTATTATGGAGAAAAATTAATTTGAAATATATCTACTAATTCATATTAAACAAGATTAATTTAAGAATGTTTTTAAAATAAAAAATTTATGTTGTATTTTTTTTTGAGTTTTTATATTTTAAAACCATTTTATAATGATTTTATTATTAATCTCATCAAATATATTTTTTTCAATATATACAATCAAATTGCCATTCATTTATTTTTTAGTTTATGGTGGGTTTAATGTTTATGTTTTTTAAATCTTTCAAAAACTAGTAAATTTTTTGACAATAATCCTATACTGACATATAATAAAGAATAAAAAAAATCATAACTTAAATGGATTGGTATAATAAATTGATGTTGATATTGTCAACTTATTATTTTCTACAAATAGATTAAATATAAATATTAAATATTTTATTTATTTATTGTATTCTTAATTTTCTAAGTTATTTTGTACTTCATTTTTAATCACTAATAAATTTATTGTCATTTATTTTTAAATGAAATTTATAAAAAAATACTTATTAATTCATTAAAACTCATTTTAATTTATATTTATATGCATATAATATTATTCATACACATATTAATTTAACAAAATTTTAAATTATTGTAAATTCTAACATTTTTAATAACTAATTATAAGGGAATAAAACAAAAATTAAACAATGAAATAAATATAAAAAATAAAAAAATTACTTCAAGCATAAAGTACAACGAGTTATTTTCTTAACTAATTAATAGCTCAAGATTTGAAAAAAAAAAGCAAAAAAAAAAGATAATAACTCAAAAAAAAGGAAGTAACATTCTCAGTTAATTAATGAAAAAAAAACAAAAACAAAAAGGAGAAAAAAGATTAGTAAAATATGATGGATACATATACTATAAATTACATTATGCAATAAGTTAATATTAGCTGACTTAAATTAACTAGTAGTGACTTAGATTAACTAGTAGTCAGTGAAAAAAAATAAACTTGTTAAAATATTATTGATATTTTAATATAAAAAATATTTAAAAATTAAAATTAAAAATTAAAAATTAAAAATTGAAAGGGCAATTGCCCCTTCTTACCCCCTACTTGGCTCCTCCACTGTTGCCACGTGCCGGGATCAATTTCTAAACTATTCTTACATGGTGTCGAAACAGTATAATTCAGACAGAAAGAGCATGTGAGCGGAAGTACAGTAGTAAGATCAGATGGGGCCTCGGACCGCTCCTGGTTTTCGACAAACTACTAGTTTGTTCTCGCTACTGGATGGAATCCATAGACTTTTGTGTACCAACCTCCAATTGTACTTCACATGCAACTTTCCTACAATCTTTCACCACCTATTTAAATGGATTCTTTATATAAGAAATTATAAGATATTTAATATACAAATTCTTTCAATGCAATGCACAAAACAAAAGAAATGAAAATTATTACATTTAACAAGTGTATGGGGATTGTCCATTTCATTGTAGCAATATATACTCCGAATTACCACCATGAAATTACTATTTTATTGTTAAGTAAAAAAGAAAAAAAGAGGTTTGATTTTTCCTACACTAGTGGATTATTAAAAAAATTATTAGAGAGTATCTATTTTTTTATAATAAAAATACATTTTTATTCCTAAAATCAACAAAATTTAAAGTTTTTGACCAATAATTTTTTTAGCTTTTCATAAACTTTTAATTAAATAATATGATATGTTTGTTCCATATTCAAATAAGATATAAGAATTATAACTCTTATATATCTTTGGTATTTATATGACTGGCTTGTTTTAATCAAAGCAATAAAATAAATTTAATCTACTTGAATCATGTTACTCTAGCTATGCCTTTACCATGCTATCTAGTGTCTAGGTTGCCACTTCAAACCTGAATGTTGTATACCCTATGTCTCATTATTTATCTGTAAAATCATAAATTTCAAGGAAATATTAATAGTTTATTAATCAGTATTGACTTTACTTAGCTATTTTTTTATATTCCTAAATATCCAAACTTTGTGCATTCTTAAATAATAAATCTAAAAGGACTAGACGTCATTATGAAAAAATTAGTATTCATAAAACTTTAACTTTTAAAATAACGGGATAATTAAAAACTGTAAAAAAAATATCAATAAAATGAGACAGGGAGTGCCAGTTAACCGAGATATAACACAAGCTCAGTGTCAGTTGAAACAATGTGCTGATCAGCGATGTGTCCTGATCACCCCAGATACAGGAATCCGGATAAGAAAATTCTGTCTCCAACAACTGTCTCATATGATCATATTCGACTGAGTCATCTTTATGACCAAATGATTGTTTCTTTTGAAACACGAGTCCTGTCTACTTTCCACATGCGAATCGGACAGTGTTTACAGGACTAAAATCAGCTCCAAGAACGATGAAGCAAGTTCCTCGAGATGGGATTTACCTTCTACTTACTTTATTACCGCATAATTAAGATTTGCCGTCACCTTCAACTTAATTAGCCGATCGGGCACAGTTCTGGATAGATTCAAGAATGTTCTGGCTAGAAAGAGAGAGGGAGAGAGATATCTAATAATTCAAAATCTAGTGAGCTAGAGAAAGGGTAAAAATGAATGAAATTCATGACGGTGTGAATCAAGGCTCCTTCCATGTGTGCAATATGCATGCTTGGAAAGCAAAAGCATCTGCTAAAAATCTCGATTTTCAATCACATTCTCGCGCATTATGAGCCCGATTGGTTACCTTGTCTACTGTTAAGCTCTCATTAAGAAGAACAAAGTCAAGTTCAGCTTAAGAAAGTGACGTTGGAGCAGGATTGTTACAGAAAGAGGATAGGAAACATGGCATTCTTCACATGATAAGTTGCCATCATGGCCCTGCGCTTCTCTTTTTTTTATCATTCATAGCTTTCATGCCACTGCTTTCACGTTTGTCTTTGACTTTGAGTGCCATCAATTATTCTCTGTTTCATGGAATTCATATCGGTGCATAATCTTGGGCAAATTATACCTACCACGTTATGTTTATCAAGTAGAAGACAAAATTCTTTTGCCACGTTACAATTGTTTTGACCGTATATCATGAGCCATTTATTTGTAATTAATTATCGTAGTTTCGTGACTTGATAGACAACCGTTTCTACCATTTTTTTTTTAATTATTGATTTTAACTTTTAATGATTAAGGTAGTTTTAAATTAATATTTACATATTAAAACTACATGTCCTTGAAAGTTAATCCTTCTGAGAAATGATTCATGAAAAAATGAATTACTTTTTCATATTAATTTGACTATACTATTAAAATATATATATATATATATTTTTTTTTTTTATGTTTGAATCTATCATTTATTTTTTGTTTTGTTTGGATCTATTGGGAAAAATAACGTGTAAAATAACATTTTTTGTGTTATTTATTTTAAAAAAAAATAATAAATCATAATTTTTGAGTTATCAACTTTCTTTTAGGCTAAGTTGTATTCACTATAAAATAAATTATTTTATTATGTTTGGTTGCAACATAAAAAAATAATTGAAAATTCTTTTTGTTTCATGATATCCATTAGAAAATAAATTACAAAATCCAACATGCATCAAGTAAAACATAAACATGAAGTATTTAAACACAAATAAATCTATAATTCCAATGAAATATAACTTAATTATTATTATTTGATAATGAAATTTCAAGTTAAATTTGTAAGACAATAAAAATATTGAAAATGAGGATGAGAAGTAGTATAGAATGACCAAATAATTGATGGAAAGTAAGCTTTTTACGTTATAAAAAGTGATGAACAATAAGTCTCAAAATACATTAAAGCAATAGTATGCAAATACAAAGTATAATGTTAACATAGAACACGTACATTAAAAAAGTGTCTTACCAAATGTCGAAGAGAAACACTTCCCCTCAGAAAGCATTATATTTTCCTTCGGCTGATTTTTTTTTTATTAGCCTATTTCCGAAGAGCCACAAAAGACCAGAAAGGAAAAGAAAAACACTTTTCATCTAACAAATAAACATTAATATATAGATCTCCGGTCTAGGGATAATTAACTTAATATAATTTCAATTCCAAGAGGTTAACTTTTATAGGATATTAGAGTAAGAGTAATATGACTTCTTCCTAACTTTATTAAAAAAATAAAAATAAATGGAGAAATAAATATTCATCTGCAACCATTATATGAATTATAATAATAATTCAAAATACTTATTTTTAAATTTTATTTTTATTTTTTTATGCTATGCTCTAGAATAAAAACAACATATTTATTGTTGACAATATGCAAAAACTTAGTGGATTATAGATGAAAAACAACCATGGATAAAGAAATAAAATCCTTATATATAAAAAAAAGAATGTGAAAACTTAGATCGTGTTTGAAAGTGTGGTTGTGGTTATTGTTGTTTTTCAAAGTGTTTTTTTTTTAAAAGTATGCTAATAATATTTTAAAAAAAAAATTATTTTTGAGATCAGCATATAAAAATGATTTAAAAATATAAAAAATATATTAATCAAAGAAAAAAAAATAATTTTTTTTGAAAGTGCTTTTAAAAAGTACTCTCAGACACCTTGTTATTGATCTTTTATTAGAAAAAAAAAGTTGAGCACCAATGGATTTATATGAAAAGGTACAAAGTTGATGACATAAGTGAAAACTTGAAAGCAAAATTGATGATGAAATGTTACACTGAAACCTATAAGATCAATTAAACAAAGACTTTTACACCTATAAAAAGAATCAACATAATATAAGTTTTATTACTTTTAACTATAAACTTAAATTGATCAATATAATATTTTTATTTGAAAAAACTTTTCTACATGATGAATTATCCAAAAACATCCACATGGATCTTTTATCAAGACGCAATTCCTAAAAGATATTATTAAAGGTGTGTAAATTTAAAAAAAAATCATGATATAAATTTAAAGAATCTATGAAAGCTTGGATTAGAAGGTTCATAAAATCTATAATAGCCTTTAGTTATTATTATAGCAATTAAAACCCCACACTATTTATGAGAAAATAGTAAGATATGATTACAACACTCCACGCGCGCGCGCGCATATATATATAAAGAAAGGAAAACCTTATAACATTACTTGGCTAGGGAGTTTAAAATGAAAGACCTAAATCATTTAAAATATTTTTTAAAAATAAAAGTTTCTTCATCTTATAAAAAAAATTTTCTTTCTTAAAGAAAACATATCATAAATTTTCTACAGTAGACTAGTATGTCAATACACCAGCCAATTAATATATGAATATAGGAAGATATATATATGAAGTTATTATATATTGAGTCCAATTAGATACTTATAAATAAAATAAGATATTAAAAACTTTTATTTTTTACCACTATAAGCCGCTACATGTGCTAACCACTTTTCTTCTTCTAAATAATTTTTTATATTTATTAAAATTTTAAATTACTTTTTAATCAATATGAATATCACAAAAAACCAAGATAAAAGTATGAATAAAACCCTAGAAGCAATTTAAAGAAATTTTATTTAAGAACAATACAATTAATTAATGGTGTTGTGAAAAGTAAAATTAAAAAAGAACTTATAGATCTAAAATAAAAAATTATTTGCTTTCAGAGCAAATTAAATACTAATTTCGTGCAAAAAACATATAAAAAGATTAAGCTGTACGTGATTAATTATATAATGATTAATGGACTTTATAAAAAAATATTATTATTTTTAATAAATAGTAAAAAGATAAAATAATATTTTATTGTTCCAATTCAAGGCAAAGCAAGACAATTTTGCAGTATTTTTTCCATGTGCTTTAGGTTATTATTGATATATATTGTACTTTTTTATTATCTCAATAAAAAAACCAGAAAAAGTTTTTTTTCCCCTGCTAGAGACAACTTTACTTTATTGGTGTATTAGCTGTGTACAATTTCTTATTGCTTAACCTTTTCATACTGCGGTTGGATTCCAATCAACTTATAAATACAAGCCTAGAACAGAGAAAGGTCGCTCGAGTGCTTGAATGAGAATCGTCACGTATGATAATAAGAAGCACGACTACCATGATTATAATTAACTTGTAAGCTAATTGATCACTTGGAGAAAAATAACTTAATCATTAGTTTCTTTCACGCTAGAGGATCCGATTTCTGCATCAGTGGAGATGCCTTTTGATACTCAGCTTATGAATCATAGAAGCTCTGAGCGATTTCTGAAGAATTTAGGGATGGATTTTGTAGTAGGTGAAACACGTTCATGGTTTAAAAAACTTTAATCCGCTGGCTTGTTTAAAATTGTAATAATAGTTGTGATTTAAAATGGTTTTTTTTTAAATATATTAAAATAATATTTTTTATTTTTTAAAAAATTATTTTAAAGATGGTTGTATTAAAAAAAATTTAAAACATAAAAAAAATAATTTTTAATAAAATAAAAAAATAATTTTTTTTTAAAACGAGTTTGTGCCGCGTTTCCGATCAACAGAGGGGGGAAGGCCTTCCGGCTGCCCCGTCGGTCTTTCAACTTATAATATCGCTGACATTCTGCTCTTCTGACATCATTTACGCGATCCCAATAGTAAAAGCAGCTCACATAAAAGTTATCAAGCAGACGGCATCGACCAGAAGCAAAGCTGGCTTCCAGGATGACATCATCTTCCATCTTTTTCTGTAAAAACAGTGTGGATTCACCGAGGACAACGCATAGAAATCCAATCATGCGATGGACTCGTCCATATTCACTTTCATGCGGCCTGCCTTATTTTGACCAAATGACTCAGTGATGTTGATGATGATATGCCACGCACTTGCCGGACTGGAAGATATGATTGACTAGGCAGTGGTGACGAAACTGATGGCTAGCATGCGAGAAGAGGCAAAATGGATTGCTGATAAATAATGAAAGGCCATCATTAACCTTCTTATTTTTTCATCGATGGTTATAAGATCAACGGCATGATGATACAGAAGTCAGCTGAAAATGTAACTGGGATATCGAGCGCAAATCAAAATCAAGAAACACTTGGATGATCGGCTTGTTAAGGATTCGGATACATGGATATAAAGAACATATAATATATTATGTGGTACGGTTGTGCCTCCACCGAGGAACAACAGAGGAGAAAATTACTATAATCAAGTCAATACAAGTCTGAAGAACTCTCAACTTTAATTTCAAATATTACATCCCAAGCCTCACGACACATTATCTTCAACGGAGCTAGATATTTTATATTGAGATTATCTGACATAAAAAATCATTCATAATTACATGAAAAATGAATTTAAATAATGGAAAATAAGTACTTATATATATATATACATATATATATAACATAACATAATACGAACGAGTACTAGCTAGGTTAAATCATCACACAAACATCTCATAGTACTGCTCGAGCTTTTATAAGGGCTTTTTATTTTTTTTAAGAGTATTTTAGAAAAGATTTAGCTTCCATTGAAAATACTTTTTACTGTTAAATAAATAAAAAAGTTTAACAGCGTGCATTCCATGCTTTTGAGGAGAAATTGCATCTGAACGCATGACTTAAATTGACCATCGAATCATAGCCCGTCTGATGATGTGCAGGTGTGATGATTTCTCCTGCAAAACAAATCCCTTGTTTATTCAGGATCCGACTATACTTAAATCAATGAACAAATAATGTGCTGCTAATAACAGAGCATAACATTATTTTAAAAAATATTAGGGATTTTTTATGATAATATTATAGACTTTTTTTTATTGATAATTATGTATTAGTTTGTGTGCAAAAATCTTTAAATAACCTTTTCATGATATTGAATGAAAATAAAATATTTTTTTTTATCTATTTCATTATAAATTTTCTATTTAATTTTTTCGGATTCATTGCTTGTATATTTTTGTCATATAGTTAAGTTGAAATCATTGATTCATGGTTTTAATTTTATTTATTGAAACTTGCTTTTATAATCATGATGTGATTCTTTTTAAAACAACAAGATTTATAATAAAAAATATTTTCTTCAAAACCAAAAAGAAATGTGTTGATAAGGAAATTCAAGCTTCTCATTAAAAATATATATTTTTTTCTTTTTAGTTCAAAGCATCATAATTTTTCTAAATATTGTTTTCATATTGTTGTTTTTATTTGATGAATTATGTTGCTAACGAAAATCCCTGCTTTATCGTTAAAATAAAAGAAAAATTGCATTTTCTTTGTATAGTTTTATTCTTGGCTTTCCTATAAATATTTATTTTTATTATCATATAATTAAATAAAAAATAAATTATAAAAAATAAGCCTATTGAATCCGATTAGGATAAAATAATATTTTTATTATCATATAATAAAAAAATAAGGATAAAAAATCAACAACAAAAAACCCTTTTTATTATATCAAGTGAAAAAACTTCATTCTAGTCCCTTAAGTTTTAATTTATGTATATTTGGTCTCTATTGTTCTAGGTTTTTTTTGTTTTGATTCCAAAATTTATTTTTATCATATTTTGATATTGAATGTTGAGAGAGAAAAGCGAAAATTATTAAAAGTAGTTAAAGAGAGGAAAAATATTTGGGTTGGGATATTCCGATCACAAAAATGAATTGATTTTAGACTCAATAAGTTCTTTTTAAAATGGAAACCTATTAATTTTATTTTTTTATTCAGTTTAATTTATGATTTTTAAGCTTTAAATGATATTCGAAGCTAGAAAATGATTTAATAGAGATTTTTAGAATGTTTTTAGATTAAAATAAGTTTAAGATTTCATTTGCAGTCGGTTTGATTTATGATTTTTTATACTTTATATATAAACCATTGTTTTTTAATAGTAAAAGATCATAATTACTAATAAGTAATGGCTGTTTCTGGGAGATGAGGCAGAGGCAGGAAGGTCATTAAGAAGTTAAAGCGAAAGCCCAGATAATGGAAATGGCGTGATATTCAATTCAGCTATAATTTCGTTAGTATTAATTCATTTGATGTTAAGGGACATTTTTTTTTTTGGGGGGGGGTCGAGGCTGAAAGCTCAAAGCTTAGTCATTTCTTACCGGGTATCTTGCTTGCTGGTATGCCTGATGAAGAAATGAATGTATTTTATTTTTAATTTAGTTCTCTGGTCGCTATTTAGTTTACTCGAGCGATTCGCTGGAGATTCTATTAAATGAAGGCAAGCATAGTGAAGAATTTGAGCTCTTTTAGTGTTATGGGTTCCTTTGAAGTTCTGTAGAAGTAAGCTGGATGATTTGGTTTTCTTGTTTCAGGTTTGGGTTACCAGTGGGACTGCTCTCTGTTCAGGTTAATAGCTTGGAGGATTGAATTTCTGTTCTATAATACATTTGACCTTATCGTCTTTTATCCTTTGTGGGTATTATGCCAATCATCCATCAGTGTGGTATGGTTGTGTGGGGTGGAAGGCTTGGCTTCCCTCGTTTTTTTTTTTTTTTTTGATGCCATTTCTTCACCTCAAGATATGCTGATTACGAGGCAAGCTTAAACCAAGTTTTCTCACTGAATAGAAACGAAGAATTTACAGCCAAATGGTTCGATAACATGAGATTCGTTCTGGATTGTTCAACCTTGCCATGTAGATGCTGCCTGCCAAACTGACGACGATATTGAATAATTCGACTGCCAGCCAGACAAAACAAAGTCATGCATGCATGCATCATCAATGGTCTTAATAACCTGGAGCCTCTCTTAGTTCGTCAAATCCTCCAGTCTGCTTGTAATTACCATAGAAGAGTTGATCAATGTGTCCATAATATCCTTGACCATTTGCGACTTCTAGATCCTTTCACATGGGGTTGCACTGTTAGATATTTCTCGCAGCAAGGCCAATTCAAGGAAGCCATTAATCCCTGTGCTCAGATGCAGAGACAAGGGTTGGGTCAAGCGCATTTGATATATCCTCTGCTTAATGGCGTATGCTAGGACCTTTTACAAGATGGTTATCATATTGATCCACGCTCAAAGTTATAAATATGACTCTCTAGCTGTGTTTATGCTCAAACAGCCCTTGTGGATTTATATGTAAAAATGGGTGATATGAGCACTGCACAGAAGGTTTTTGATGAGCTGGCGGGGAAGAATGTAGTCTCATGGAATTCAATTTTATCTGGGCATCTGAAATGTGGGGATTTACTAGAGGTTCAGTGGGTGTTTGACCAGATTCCAAGGAAAGATATCATATCCTGGAATTCAATAATATCAGGGTATGCAAAAACAGAGGACATGGACCGTGCATTGTTTTGTTTCAACAGATGCCAGAGAAAAACTATTTTCTTGGAATGCATTCATTAGTGCATACGTTGATTTTGGGATCATAGAATCAGCACGGAGATTCTTTGATGCAATGCCCCAAAGAGACAGTGTTTCCTGGATCGCAATGATTGTTGGGTGCTCAAAATGTGGAGATGTTGTTTTATCGGATAGCTAAGAAGGATCTGCTCACGTTTAATGCCGTGATATCTTGCTTTGCTCAGAATAGCCAACCGAAGAAGGCCCTTCAGTTGTTTAGCGAGATGGTTAAAGCTTATGCAAATATTCGGCCAGGTCAGATTGACTTTAGTAAGTGTTTTAACAGCTTGTTTACAACTAGGGGACAGGAGATTTGCGTCATGGCTAGTCATATGTAAATGATATTGGAACAGATATTGATGACCTGTTGGTTATTGCTTTGCATTACCTATATGCAGAGTGTGGGAGTGTTGAAAAGGCATATGATCTATTTCATGGCCTAAACAAGAAGGTTGCAGTTGTTTATAGTGCAATGATCTCGGGTTGTGGCATGAATGGAAAGGTTGCTGATACCATCAAGTTGTTGGAAATGATGGTGGACAGCCAAACTCGTCTGAATTTAGCTACCTTTCCAGGGCTATTTACAGGCATGTAACCATGCCGGTCTGGTTGAAGAGGGCTACCGATTCTTTAGTTCCATGAAGGACCATGACCTGTACCTTCAGTTGATCATTATGCAATCATGGTCACTCTTTTAGGGAGAGCCGGAAGATTACAAGAGGCGTGTGAGCTGATAAAGAGTATGCCAATGCAGCCTCATTCTAGGGCTTGAGGGACTTTGCTGCTTGCCTGCAGCGTGCACAACAATGTTGAGTTTGGAGAAATTGCAGCTCAGCGTCGTTTTGATTTGGAGCCTAATGCAACTGCTCTCTTCTTACCAACATTCATTCCTTTGCTGGAAGGTGGGTTGATGTCAGGAGATTGAGGAAGTTGTGGAAAGAGAAGCAACTGTCCAAGTTATCAGGGTGTAGTTAGATAGAATCAACGTAACCCTTTGATAATTGAATGATCAGATGCTAGTCTGTGATACCTCGGAAATCATAGACCCCCCTGCTCCAAATCTAGTTTTGGGATGGCAAATTCGTTTATCATGAATCTGCTTCGAGTTTTAAATGCCTCAAGGCTTCATCAGGGAGGCCAATTCTGATGTTATGAAGGCTAAGATTGACTTGGAAAAGACAAATTCTGGTACGATATGAACTAAGATTGACTTGGAAAAGACAAATTCTGGTACGATATGAGGGATAAAGTTGATTGGGAGAAGAATATTTTCCCAGCTTCATTATCCTGAAATTGTGAGCTGGGATGTTCTTATTTTCCAGTGGATCATACTCAGCATGGCAAGGTCATATAATGTCTGTAAACATGTCCACTTTATGGATGGTTCAAGAACAGCGGCATGATTAAATGCCCATGTTTTCTTTATCCTTTGGTTAATTCTTTGTCCGCACAAGGTGCACTGATTTTCTCCGAATAAATCATTTCTTTTCTCTACCTTGTTGGAATAGAGAAGTTAGTATTTTAATGTTGTTGGAAAAAGTAGCAGAAGGGAGAAACCAAAACAAACATGTCCCAAAAAACAAAATCTTGTATCACCAGTAGAAGTATAATTATATTAAATTATAAAAAAATCAGGTTATACTATTCTTTTATTTTATATTATCCTGGATAATGCTGTGAAGAAAAGGACTTAATTTGTAACCTGTGATGGCCGACTTTCCCATTCTGCAACAGGAGGAGTTTTGCCCGCCTTGTTCTCGGCAGCATTAGAGGATTAATGCCTGTCAGAATCAATGCTGCCCTGAGATGGAGAAGAGATGAAATGAAAAGGACCATGGCGCCACAGATACGGGAAAATCTTTTTTTAATGTAGAGAATAAATGGAAATGGGCAGGAAAATTAAGGGTCTGTTGGCATTAAACCATTGTTTTGTTATTTTTTTTTATTTTTTAATAATTTTAGATTGTTTAGAGACGCTAACTCTACTATATTTCTTAATAAACAATAAGTATTATTCAGTATGTAGTGTCTAAACCAACAGGGAAACTATATAACTTTATTTCTTAGCACCCCTTGTTAGTTTAGGTTATTTTAAGTATATGCATCAAGGTTTAATCCCATAAAAACGATCGCATCCAAATAATTGCTGATTTAAGAGAGCTAATTATGAGCACTTTTCTTGGTACCCTTTGTGCGAGCATACTTAGCCAATACTAGATACACTGCTTGCCCTATGCTACAGCACTGTATCCTTATTTTAATCCAACACGGTTTACATGAAGTAAAAAAAAAACAAAGAACAGAGAAGATATGAGAGTTCAAATTAATTTTCTTTTTTGGTAAAAACTCTGCATACATATGCAGAAGTCGTAGCAAAAATTGTTTAAACTTAGATTATAAGATCTCGAAGAGCTTGTAAGAGATTTCTGATATGTTACCGTTAGGAAATTAGGGGGTGGTTATTAGTTCGTCTTTTCCCGCTAGGAAAGATTTCATGTCTGTTGCGAATCTTGTCTTTCAGGTGAGGGTAACTATCATGAGGGGCCGGAGCCTTCTACCAGCTCTTCTAAGAGAAGAGCTATTCTATAACCATGGTTCAGTGGTAAGAGTTTGTTTCTCCTGTTTTAAGTTTAAGTTTGAGTTTTGTAATTAACGGTTATTGTTATTGGAGGCTAATTTATTTATTAATTTAAAATCTATAGAATTAGTTGAGATAAATATAAATTAATTTTAATATCTATAATAATAATAATAAAAAAAATTAAAGAGAATTGCGTTATTTTATATTTAGTCCTCAAATCGAGAGTTTGATATATATAATATATGTGACAAATTTCTAATCTCCATGCTGATAAATTACACTTTTTTCAATATTTAGAAAATCTATATTTTTTTTATGAGTTTAATAGAAAAACAAAAAACGCAGAGGCAAGCAAGTACATTTAATATACTAGTTTCCTCCATCGTCACTCAAACACTTCACCTCACCTTTCCGCCGTTCTACCTTCCTTTCCCTCACTATCTTCACACAACCTCTACCTCTCCACTCTCATGTAAAAAAACCATAACTAAACTTGTAATTTTATCACTGTTTTAATCGCACGTAATCAACACACACACACACACACATATGCCGAAGAGGGATGTCCGGCGTTGAGTTGCGGAGAACGGTGGACGGAAGATCAGGCCACCACACCCATCTCCATCTCCAATTAGACCGACCCCATCACCATGGGGATCTGTGAAGCACTCCAAGCCTGTAAAGTTTTTGAAGCGATGGTCCTCAGAGCCCATGATGGTGTGGGGGAGCCGTTACTGAAGATAGTGTTGATCAGCTGAAACAGAGGAGTAGCATCTTACTGTACGAGAGTGATGGTGGTATTTTGTTTAGACCTCATACTTGTACAGATGCTCTTGCTTCTTCTCTTTCTTTGATCGTGCCCACTAATGTCTCTCCTCGCTCCAGTCTTATCAGGTGCCAGAAGTTTTTTTTTTCCCCTTACTTAATTAGTCCCTTTCTAACACATTGTTGAAGTATGGTGAATCAACCCTCAATTTGGACACAATTTTACTGAATTCAAGAACTTCATTCATAAATAGTCTATGCTGTCTTGATACAAAACTTGGACTGTAGGGATACAAGAAGGATGCAGAGGTAGTAATTACTGTAACAGTTGAAGGGAGTCCAGGGCCAGTTAGGACCATGGTTAAATTGGGATCTAACGTGGAGGACACAATTAAGCTTGTGGTAGACAAGTACAGTGAAGAAGGGCGAACCCCAAAACTCGACAAGAATGCAGCATCAACATGTGAATTGCATCATTCCTGTTTCAGCCTTCGAAGTAAGTCAAGGTTTGGACTTTCCATCTAATTATTAGTAATTATGATTTTGCGTTTTTCTAAGGATTTCAGTGATGAGGTGTTCCTTGTCATTCACCAAGGGATAGTGTTGTTTTGCTGATTTCTTTTTTATTCAGCTAATAAGCCTTGATTTTGTTGCTAGATTCGATACAACAATCTTAATATTTGCAAGTTGCTTTTTGTTTTTTAATAACTTTCTGTCATGGTATCCTATTACCTTTCTAAGAAGTTATCAATCATGCTTCTCGGTGTCGACAGGTTTAGATAAATCAGAATTGGTTGGGGATGTTGGTAGCAGAAGCTTCTATCTCAGAAGCAGCAGCCGCAATCGTAGAAGTAATGGAGGCTCAGCTTCTTCCATTACAGAAACAGTTTCTGGGAGAGCTAACCCACCACCACCACCAATTCCACGCCCTCCATTCTTACTTCAGGAATTCTTTGCTAGCAAATTTGGCAAAATTGTGAGAAGGACGCTTCAGCTTTGGAAGGTCTTGGTTTGCTGGAATGACACCAAGATCCTGTCTTTGTTGGTGTTCAATAGCATCACATTATTTACTTGGCTCTAACAAAAATCAAGATCCCTTTTTTTATTTTCTTACAAATTCTTTTTGGATGGAGATGAATACTCGTGGATGGAGTTCTATTTTATCCATATTTAAGCTTGAATTAACTATTCAAATCCAATCTAAAACAGTATGAATTTTTATATTAAAACCTGATCAAATATCCATCAAGTTTGAATACTATAACTTAAATAGCTATCACAAGGTGTAATTTATTATCAATATCACTAATTTTCAACACCCTTTAACCTTTTTTTTATCCTTTCTTAAAAATCAAATCTTTAACCTGCATTCATGTGGATAGCACAATGATACTATTATTAACTATATTGATATGATTAGCTTTCATCTCATTAATAATTAATTGATAAACAATATGTCAATCCTAATCACCATGTATCATTATCTTTCATTTCCATAAACAACTAATTAAGTTGAATTCAGTATATTTATTTTCCTATTAATATATATTAATACTAATCATCTTGTATCGTTAGCCTCTATTTCTATGGATCTATTTCTATGGATGAGTAATCAACTTCAATTAATTATATTTTCTTGGCTAAAAAATAAAGGTTTTGGCTAAAAACCAAGTTCCTTTCTCTTGAATTTTTTCAATTCTAATATTAATTCCAACACAAATCAACCAGGAGACATTAAAACAAATCAACTCAATTATCATAAACCAAACCCTTTCCTTTAGTCCTTTTGGCTGAAACCCCTCTAAAGAGTCATGTGTTTCTTTTTACAATTTCTCTAAACAAGTTTTATTTTAACCATTTTACATCAGAATAAACATGAAAGAAATCTATTCCATCATTGTCCTCTTTGATGCTCATCCGTATCCATGCGGGTAGCACAAGTGACCGTATACCCCCGTTAATTTTAAAAAGACAGCGAACACTCACGAGTAGACAAAAATGTCCCCAGGTCGTATTTTTTTAATTCCTGAAAGAGTCTTGTTACCTTTTTAGGACGGAATGGGGTTTTATTTTAACTCATGACTTAGATTAAATATCTAAATCGAAGGAAAACCGAACAAGAAAAGAATTGTGGCATTTCAGACAGAAGGAAAACCAAAGCCCCCGTGCGTGCCAGAGTGATTAATAAGCACCCATCTCTACCTCTTTCTTGAGCTAACGAAGCAGAGTACTCAAGGGAGAAAAGAGAGAAAAACATTAGAGCAGTGAGGATAAGGAAGGAGCATGGGAGATCTTTTTGTATGGCTGATAGCCTTCTTCATTCTTATTGCTCTTCTTGTTATTGTCATCTTCCAGGTCATTCTTCGAACCCCTTTGCTTGTTAATAAATTTGGTGATTTCTTTTAATGTTAGTCGTTTATAAATTGAGAATATTAGACTTCCGTTTTCTTTGATTTTGAGTGCTTATTGGGTACTTAGTAATGTTAAATTTCGACTGGGATTTTAATTGCTTTTTTACACGATAGCTGCATAACTAAATTTGTCAGCTTGTCGTCCACTTAATGCTCATGGGTTATTTGCTTGTTTGTGTGTTTGGTTTTGATCAATTCACTTTCCAACTTGATTAGGTCTGGTATTTATTGTTTTCTGTGGATAATAATATAGTGAAGACTGGTTTAATAAATAACAAAAAAGCCTCAGCTTTTTAGTGGAGTAATTGTAAAAAGTAAGGTGATTTTAGACGATGATTGATTGCTAAACAAATTCGAAGAAAAATGCGTGGGAATTGCTCCATGTATGGATGAGTCCATCGTTTGTTCGCTTGTGTAAAGTGAGGTGTATGACATATGGATTTTGACATTTTGAAGAATTTTGCTGCAGCTTATGGCCTTAGCAGATCTGGAGTTTGATTACATCAATCCTTATGATTCCTCATCTCGGATAAATAAAGTGATTTTACCAGAGTTTATAACAGAAGGGGTTTTGTGCTTATTTTTTCTCATTACAGGGCACTGGTGCATGTCACTTTTGTGTATTCCATACCTTTATTACAATGTGAGGCTGTAAGTTTTATCTTCTTCTTTGTTGTGCAGAATTATACTTTGCCCGCATCTGAAAATTGTTGTTTATCTGTCTATGGGAGAAAGGTAGAGATGTACGCTTTTAAGAGGAAGGGAGGTCTACTGTGTTAAGACTATACATCTATTGCTTACCAGTGAAAAGGGTACCATTTCATCAATGCAGTGTGAATAGGATAATTTTAACGAGTTGCTGCTCAATCCGTGCTATTATGATTGTTTGAGTTGATTATTTGGTGGATTGCTAGAGTGAAGCACGATATTTACTTCAGAATATCCAATCAAAGTAGTTGGATACCTATAGTTTTAAAAGGCATCAATGCTTTAGAATTACAGCCTTGATTTCTGCTTGGACTCGAGGTTCCATGTTTGGAGTCATGAACTCTTATTAAAGCCATGTTTGTTTTTGAAAAGTGGTTTTCGGGAAATCACTTTTCAAATTTTTCTGTTTTTGTTTGTCACTAAAAAAGTTGATTAGCGGAAAACACTTTCCAGTCAACGGAAAATACTTTTTAGTCAAAGAAAAATTTGTTTTACTTTTCAGGAAAATATTTTTCTTTTTAACTATGTTTGTTTTTTTGAAAGTGGTTTTTGAAAAATCATTTTTTAAACTTTCTTGTGTTTGTTTACCGTTAGGAAAGTTGGTAAACGGAAAACACTTTTCATTGAAAGAAAAATTTAGTTTAGTTTTCAAGAAAGTGTTTTTCTGGAAAATTTAGGTGAAAAACACTTTTCAAAAGTTGTGAAAAATTTAGAAATATCATTATTTGTTGATTATATTAAATTTGATCCTTAAACTTTTGATTGCTATATATATGTTTTTTTTAATATTTATTTTTCAATTTTATCTCTTAAAATTTAATTTTTATATTAATTTTGGTTTTTATTTTTATAATTGATATTTGCTTTTTTCTTATCATTTTTTATTGAAAATTTTTATCTATCAAATTTGTTTCTCATTTTTTTTGTTGTTACTTATTTTATTTGAAATAATTTATGAAATTTTGATTATTATTATTTTAATTTCTTCATCTTTCATTTTTTTTTAGATTTGATGACTATTATTTTGATTATTATTTATTTTATTTGAGATAACTTATGAAATTATTTTTTTTTTCAATTTCATTCTCATTCGACTATTTAATTTGTAAGATATGTTCCTTATTATTTTAATAAACTTGAGAAAAATAAAATATTAATAAGTTATTTTCTAACTTATTTTTTATGATATAACGAAACACTAGAAATTGTTTTTCAATTTATTTTTCATTACACTACTAAACATCAGAAAATAATTTATTTTTTTTAAATTTATTTTTCAAAAAAAACTAATTTCCAGTAAACAAATAGGAAAAGCAACATATTTGTATCCCAATGAAGCTGAGGCTATCACGAGCTTCACACAGTTTTTGAGTCTTGCTCTATGTTTATTTCAACGTTTGTCAGTCTATCTACAGTCACTTGTATAATCCAGCCATGTCCGTATTAGAGATAGACTAGTCCAAAATTCTGCCAGTGCTCACAATGGATGCAGTAAAGCTTGCTTGTCTCTCATCTTAACCTTGAACAGTTATAAGAAGTAAAATCATAATGATGTTATCATATATTTTATAATTCGTT
The DNA here is from genome assembly GCA_015708895.1 of Populus ilicifolia. Classification (NCBI taxonomy): domain Eukaryota; kingdom Viridiplantae; phylum Streptophyta; class Magnoliopsida; order Malpighiales; family Salicaceae; genus Populus; species Populus ilicifolia. The sequence continues at coordinate 1,897,338 of SRLM01000332.1, read as the reverse complement.
GAGATGACATGCCTGTATTACACTCTGTGTTGCCATTGTGAGGTTCTCAAGCTACGGTTTCTGAGTTTTGGGGATGGCGGGTCAGGATCTTCCCTGATCTTCCAGACAAGTTAAATTGATTTCTTATATAGTTAGGGTTAACACACTCTTGCTTATCTCGCTGATAGAAGCGATCTCATGCATTACATAAAGGGATCGTTATGCAAATCAGTTCATTTTGCTGTAGAGATCTCATCTTAGGAATATGCTAAGCTTGTAATTTGCTGGCTACATGTGATAGAACATGATATGATTTGTTTCTTCTAACTTTTTCATTCTTTTGATTAGTTACACACAAAGACAGCATCTGGTAGATGTGACTGAGATATTCAACATGCTCAACTGGGAAAAGAAACAACGACTTTTCAAACTAGGCTATCTCATTGTTCTCCTGTTTCTTTCGATTTTCTGGTGGGTGAAATTGCTATATTGCTTCTACCTTCAAGGTTATTGTAATCGTTAGTGAAACAACTAAAGCAAGATTGTTTTACTCTTTGTTTACAGGATGATTTTGACCGCCTTGGAAGACAGTGATTATGATTAATTGGGATAACTACCTGCTTTAGTGAGACATTGGAGATACAGAATACCTTTAACTGCTTCCTTGTGCAAAATAAAGGGCGTGTTGTAACTGATATAGTTCCAGTTCCATGATTGTAAGATTATTTAGAATGCTGTTGATGTATTGAATAACATTTGAGGTTCCACTTCTTTTGGCCAAGTCATATGATTCTGTGGCTTTCTGCTGGTTTCTTATTTTTATTTTACTTTTTTGTTGTTTGAATATTCTTCCTTTGGTGACAAGATGAAGTTCAATTCAGTTCTGGGAACATATCTTGAAAATAAAACAGTTGTAAGAAAACCCTTTCAATGACTTGATGTGGTTTTAAGTGGCCTTCTTCAAGATGCTGGAAGCAACTCGAGTTCAGCTTGAATATGATTTGTTTAGCTTTTGCCTTGTTAAGTCGGGGTAGCGTCAATTACTGAATTGGTCGCAACAGTGTTCTATAATTGCTCCAGCGACCCCTGAAAAAGTCAAAATCACGATATTCTCTCTGAATGGCAGCAAGGCTGCCGGGCCAGACGGATGTTCAGCCGATTTCTTCAAAAAAGCTTGGAGTACTGTGGGACAGGATGTTATTGGATGCGGTTCTGAGTTTCGTTTCCAGTCGGAACCCTTTGAAAGCAATCAATTCTGTCGCGAGTAGCTTGTTCCAAAATTGCAAAATGTAAACAGGGTTGCTGACTTTGAACCTATTTCTTGTAGCTCCACAATCTGTAAATGCATTTCAAAGATTCTTGCTAATAGGTTAAGGGTTTGCATGCCTTCTCTAATTAGCTTGCATCCATCCGCATTTATTCAAGTTTGGAAAATTGGAGGACATATGCTAATTGGCTCAAGAAATTATGAAGGTTAAGGAATATTTGGAATTTCTCAAGGTTGTGCTCTGAGAAGGTGGACATTATGAAAGCCTTTGATTCGGTTAATTGGGGCTTTCTCCTAACGATATGAGGGCAAATGATTTTCCATTAATGGTGTTCTCTGGTTATTTTGATGGAAGAAGGGGGCTTAGGCAGGTGGACCTCTCTTCCCTGACCTACTGCTCATTGCTATGGAGATCCTATCTTGCATTCTTAATGATGCTGCGTTCTCTTGAATTATTCCTTATCATCCAAAATGCAAGAAAATTAGTCCTACCCATCTTTGCTTTCCCGATGATCCGATGATTTTCGCTGCTGGTTGTGCTTCTAATGTTCAGGGTGTAATCAGCTCTTTGCAGGCATTAACATGGTATCAGGCCTTAAATGCAATCCTTCGAAAAAAGAATTTTTCAGTGCTGACTTTTCTTCTTCTCTCTCGAACGATTTGCGAGGTGTGTGTGGGTTTAAATTGGCAAATTGTCTATAAGGTATCTTGGAGTTCCTTTGATCACAGGAAGGTTAAACGTTGATGATTGTAACTCTGTGCTTGAGAGATTTTCATCAGGGTTGCACTGGGCATAAAAAAAAGTCTTTTGCAGGAAGACTGCAATTAATTTCACGTGTCATTTTTAGTATCAGAACTATTGGTGTTCTATTTTCATTCTGCCTTTGCAACTGGTTAAATGCATTGAGAAGCTTTGTAATGCTTTTCTTTGGAAAGGACAGGAATGGTCAACTAATGGTGCTAAAGTTGCACGGAGGGTTGTAATTCTTCCAAACCAGGAAGGAGGTATTGGACTATGATTATAGAGTGGAATAATACTTGTGTGCTCGGAAGTTTATGGAGTATTTATCTTGCAAACAGGTTCTTAACGAGAGCTTGGATTCATGCTTATAAGTTGAAAGGAAAAGGTATCTGAATCCTGAAAATCCCATGTGGCTGTAGGGATTGTGTGGGGTCAAATGGATCATGTGCTTGGGAATGGGAAGAAGACACAAGTTGGGATAGATTCTTGACATCCTTTCGGGCCTTTGGTGAAGGAATACGGCCTGAGAATTTTGCACCATACTGGACCTTCTACAGTTGCGAAAGTGGCTGATGTTATCGGTGCCAATAATTGGGCATGGCCTGCTGTGAGGTCTGATTACATGGCTGATGTTAGTAGTGCTGTTTGTAGGACTATTTTTTCAGACTGATAAGCTGAAGAGATAATGTTATATGAAAAGATTGGTTCAGATGGAAAATACTCTGTTTGAAGTGCAGTAAATTAGATTGCATAAGCTCGTCTGGGGACCACTTCACGTCCCTAGAAACAGCTTCATCTAATGGCTTGAAGTGTTAGGACAGATTTTCTACAGATATTAGACAATATCAGCTTGGCAGATTGATCGATACAACCAGTGCTTTGTGCAGTAACAGTGACAAAACCAGGGACCATTTGTCTCTTGAATGTGAATACTCTAAAGTAGTATGGTTTACAGAACTACAAAAATGTGGCATTAGTAGGAATGTGGATGGTTGGAGGTCTGCGTTTGCATGGGCAGTGCAACATACAGAAATGTTTTCCATCTGTTATTTTGCGGCTTTCTTGGAATGCAAGTGTTTATGGGATGTGGAAAGAGCGAAACAATAGGGTTCATGGTAATGGCAGTCGATCTGCAGGGTTTGTGGTTAATAATCCAAGATTTCATTCTGTTTGTAGCAATCCAATTGACGTGGCTGTTGGCTTTGCCGTTCGAGTTCTTTTGATCAATGAAAATCATTAATAATAATAAGAAAAAAATTATAGTATCATCAAATGTAAATAGAAGTTTAATATCAGTTAATTTTAGCAATTTCTTGTGCTGTCTCAAAGTGATAGTAATAAATATAAAATACTTCTTTTATATATAAACCGTGGAACATGATTGCATGCCAGTCAAGGTAAGACACTGCGCATGACTTTTTAATAACCAAAGTAACTCAAGACTTGTTTTATTTTTTTTTTATGTTTAGGTTTGATTATTTTATATATATTTGTTATTTTTGTAGTATTTTATTTATTTATTGGATTTATTTAATAAATTAAAAATTAATCATGATGCGTGTAAACTGATCGAACATTCATGTTATAAAAAAATCCAAGAAAATCATATTTTTTTTTGTTATTTCTTTTTTTTTCAAATCTCAAATTTATAATTAATTTATCTTAATTATTATTTTTTAAAAAAAAATTACCATCATATTACCGACTTTCATTGAAAAAAAAAACTAACAATTACATTGTTATTTTTTCCTTGCTAAAAAAAATAACATACAGAAAATTATGAAGATATACTTTTTTTATTTGAAACTTGTGTCTTAGGTAAAGATAAGTTTTTTTTAAAAGTAAGCAATAAAAAATTATATTTTTATAAATAAATAAATTAATAAGAAAATGAGAGTTGGAAATGAAAATTTTCACCTTTATTTAATTATTAAAATTCTTATAAATACTTATTTTTATTATTTTAAATTTGTTTGTTAAGTAATTACATTGTGAATAAAAAAAGATATTTTTCATCAAATAAACAAATACATAAACAGGAAAGAAGACTTTAACTTAATAAATACTATTTTTTAGAATTTAAATATTTTAAATTCTCATGATTATTTATTTTAGTTATTACATAATTAAATAAAAATCAGCTTCGAAAACCATGATATCGTGTGTAAAATTTATTTCAATTCAAATTCTCCTTTCAACATTGCCAATTCTTTCTAACCCTAAAAGTCCCAGCTCTACACCGAATTCCTTTTCCCTACGCGCCACCTCCACTTCTATTCTGTCCTAATACCCCCAATTTCACCCCTAATTTTTATCAAACATTACGTTTTGAGTGATTTTGGGGTTTGACTTTCATTTGCTTTTCAACGTTGAAACTCCTCAAAGTGGGTGGCGAGAATGGAGATGCACCTTTCAATTTTGATTTTTGGATATGTTTTAGAATTGGGATTTATGTTATGTTCATTATATTTTTTAACAAAACTTTCTTGTCATCATCTAATTTCGGGTCCCAAAATTTTTTTCAAGCTTTTATTTTCTTTCAAAAAATCCAAAAAAATTATTTAAATCAAAATTTCCATTAAAAAATGATTTTTAGGTCACAAATACGCAAGGATTCAAGTTGAGCTAGTTAGAAATCAATGTGGGCATGCAGATTGGTGACTACTAAAAGAAAAAAATAGATTGAAATTGGTCAAGATGGTATAAATTGAATAATTAAGGACCAAAAGAAATAAAGTGGTAAATTTTAGGAGTCCAATTTGGTTAGCTGACAGCCTAATTAAAGAAAAAATTGAAGATTGGGGCAAAATTTTATAAACTTGAGAGCCAATGACCTAACTAAAAAAGGTGGAAACTTGGAAGGGCTTAATTGATTCAATCTAGGGATTAATTGAAAGAAAAATTAAGTTTTAAAATCAAATTGGCTAAAATTGAAAGAATTAATAATCTAGGGATTGGAGTGTAATAGGCACTGAAAGTTAAGGGTCTTAATTGATTAGATCCAGGAGGGAGTAAAACAAATCTAAAGTTAAATAGTTAATTGAAGATCAAATTAAACAATTTAAAAACTAATAACCATTTTGTAATAAACATGAACTTTGAATGTTTAAATTAAAAAATACTTAGGATGTAATTGCAAAAGCTTCTAAAAATAGAACTCAATTAAAAAGTTAAATTAAAAATTAATGAAGTTAGGGACTAATTTGGTAAGAAAACAACAAGTTATTTGATATATAAAAGGAAAACATAATGTCTAGAAATTTGAACTTTAGCTTTAAAACTCAAATGATATATTATCTAAAAACCCCAGGTTTTGATTTGTTCTAGTGGTAGTGAACAACATGTTTTTTTTTTATTATTCATAAGAGCTTTAGAAAACATGTCATTTTAAAATTATTATTTATCTTTTTCCCATGTAAATCAAAGTTTGTCCAATGAGAAGACTTTGACTGAATTTAAAAAAAAATCATCACAATAAATTTTAAAAAAATATTGGTAGAATAGCAGAATTAAAAAAATAATTAGTGAAATGGCATAATTTGTATATATCATGATTGAAAAACACAATTTTTATAGCTTATTGTTATTCAAAATAGTGGCATTCAATAACAAATATTCAATATATAAAAAAGATAAGAAGAAAACGAGAGAGAAAACTTTAGAAATGTTATAAATATAAAAAAAAATATGGATGAAATAAATTTAACTACATTAAAAAAGATTATCAATCATAAGCCAAGTGAATCACACTTATCGTTTAAAGAGTAAGGGTGGTTCACTTATGTTTGGCAACAAGTGTAACTCATTCAGATCACTGTTGGTGATTTTTCATGATGATATTAATGATATTATAATTTGAATTTTAGTATATTTTTTATGTTTCTTTTCTCTTTTATTTGATCCTTTCTCTCCTGTCTATTTAATATTTTTATTGGATATTGTTATTCTGAATAGCAACAAGCTATAAAAGTAATGTTTTTCAATGGCAATACATGCAAACTGTGTTTTTTTATTAATTCTTTTTTTAATTATGTTATTTTGCCTAAATTATTTTTTTAAATGTGTTAAAAACCAATCAGTTTACCAAGTGCTCCAATGATTTGGCTAGTTTTTATAGATGATTCATTAAAAATTATAATATTCTTGCCACATCTTTAAATAAAATTATTAGAAAGTCAATAGGTTTTAAATAGAATATTCAACAAGATACTGCATTTAAAATTCTTGAATAAAATCTTTTTTTAACATTTTTATTAGTTTTACCTAATTTATAAGAACTTTTAAAATTAAATACAATACCTTAAGAATAAATATTGAAGTTATTTTGATATAGAAGCAACCTATTTTTTATTTTAATAAAAAGCTTAATAGTATAATATTAAACTGCTATGCTCATGATAATAAATTTTAATGTCCTTAGAGAGACGTGATGACAAAAAATTTAAAATCTACATAGCAGCTCTTAAATTCGAGTCACAACGTATATATTTTATAAGAGTTTTGGACAGTCTAGATTTTATTAGTTTATTTGAACTTATAAAATATACTTTTTGAGGGTAAGGTTTTTTGAATAAAAAAATATAATAAATTTTATGTTTTGGTGAGAAATTTAAAAACTTAAGAGTACTATTTATGGCTGAAAAGATTTATAATTCTATCTATGGGTTGAAAGAATTTATAATTTAGTTAGAAACATTTAAAAAGATAAAATAAGTTGAATATGCAACAGCAAGCAAAGAGGGTTGAATTCATTGAAATATTTTTATATGTAATTAAATACAAGTAAAATGAGAAAAATATAATGATTAATTTGCTACTAGGATTTACTGAAAACAAGTATATGGTCCAACAAGTTTACCAGGCCATATCGCAGCCTCACCGGAATCAAACTAGCCTATATATATATATATAAACCTGTTGTCGTCGATTCCTGCTGTAACAAAACAACATGAGTGATTTGGCCTTCTCATTATCTCTCAAGCAATCCAACGTTTGGCCTCATCGTTACAACTGGGAGCCATTCAATTCCCAAATCCTAAGTCATTTTATGATCTGTTTGGACAGTGATTCTGCGAGGGAACTCATTCTTATGTTTTTAATTTCTACTTCTATTTTCTCAATTTTAATTAATTCTAAAATATTATTTTTTAGTTTTTCATGTGACGTTTTAATTTCTACTTCTATTTTCTCAATTTTAATTAATTCTAAAATATTATTTTTTAGTTTTTCATGTGACGTTTTAGTTTCTCATTTTGCATGTCAAGGAAATTTTAATTAACATATTTAGCGTTTGTGAAGTTGGTTGTGGCTCAATCAATATTAATATATCTTCCATTCTCAATCTTGAATTAAAAAAACTGATGGGTGGAGGGTATAATTTGTTAATGAAACAGACACTAAAAGGATTTAATTAATCAAATATAATGTAGTTGGTCTCCATTAAGAAAAGCAACCTAGAATAGGTACCTCATGTGCAGCTATCACTTTCACGATACAGCCAGACACGTTGTGTTGTGGGTTAAAACAATATAATTATAAATTTATAATTCTCAACACGAATCAATGGCTTGACTATGGTATTAAGGTTTTTTTTCAAGGCCCATTGTTCATTGAAAAATTAATTGGAGGCAGCTTAATTTTTTTTATATTTTTAAAATATAGTAAAATAAAAAATTATTTTTGAAAGTAAAATTTATTTAATTGATGACTAGAGACTTTTTCGAATTTTTATGTTTTAAAAAAATAATTAAATTATACTTAAAAGCAAAACAAAATAAAAAAAATGAAACGGTGCTTATGGACCTTTTTGTATTTTTCATCATTTATTTTATTTATAATTAAGTTGATTAACATTAATTTAGTGTTTTAGCGAGTAAGAGACACGTGTACTCTCCGTGCAACGTGTATGGTTTCTTTGAATAACCAAACATCATCTTCTCTCTCTTGGTATTCAGGTGCAATTACATGTACATGTTAGCACAACGGTTGGGCTTCGATAAATTAGTTTTCTTCTTTTCTCTGTTTTTTTTTTAGGTTTCATATTTTTCCATTCAAAAATCAAATATTTCTTGTAAAGTTGTATTTATATTAATTTTCATCCTTATTATTTTTATTGCAAGGTTGTTTACTGTTAAGGTCTTTTAATATTAATTTTATTTTTAATTTCATCCATTAGAATTTCATTTCATTTAATTTTTTCTATTCCTTATTATTTTAATTATTATTTATTTAATTTCTGAATTTTATCCCTTATTTTTTATTTATTTTTTGTATTAAATTTAGTCTTTATTATTTAAAAAAAACAATTATCCCTTGACATTTGGATAATTAAAAATTTTGTTTTGTAATGTTTTTTGTCTTTATTTTTTATAGAGCAATCTTAATCTCATGAGTTTTGAAAGTTAATTTGATTTAATTTTAGTTTTTTAAAATTTTATCATTCAATGTTAAATTATGGAGTTTTGAGTTTTGTGATTTTTTTTTATTTTTTTCTTTGAGATCCTCTCAATCTCATGTCATATCATAGGTTATAAATTAATCAAATTAATCCATGTTAACTTGAGGTTTTATTTTTTTTTGTATTATTAATTAATTTTTTTAATTTAATTTTTTATTATTTAGCTTACTTGCGAGTTAACTTTTATTTTTTATTTAATTTATTTATACAAAGTTATTTCCTAACTAAACTATAAGTTTAGTGTGTTGACTTAAGTTAAATTTTTTATTTTTTAAAAAAATTAATTTTTTTATTTAATCATTCAATAATTTAATTGTTATAATTGAGATTTGATTTAAAAATTTTTTTTCTTAACAAGGTTATTTTATTTTTATTTAAATTTTATTATATAGTGTTGGCAAAGGTTTATTTATCTCAATTAGATATTATTATATTTTATTACTGTTGATTTTTTATAATTATATTATTAACTTAATCAAATTAAATCTATTCGTATCAATCATCTAGCTCTAATCTTTTTTTAAATACACACACAGATGATATATATATATATACCTTCTTCTCTCTCTCTCTCTCTCTTTTTTTTTACAGTAGAAAAAGTTTATCCCGATTCATAATCCACCTACGTGTTACCCCACTAATTGGATACAAATCAGAGCAAAGCCCACGGATCCACTGCCTAATGTTAAGAGTGTTAGCCGGACCGCTCCTTGAAACAGAGAGAGCAGCAGCCTTGGGGGCAACGTCATCTAAATCCGATCAAAGCCACTCTCTTTCTTGACGACGGCAGCAGCCTCTGAATCTCCGACTCCGTCAAAAAGGTCCTCTCTCTCCCTTTCTTTGGTTATTGGCATCGTAATTGATTAGACCTTTTTTTTAAAAAAAGAAAAAGAAAAAAATTGCTAAACAAAGTCCAACACGGTGGCTTTCTGATGTAATTGAATGTGAAATCTCTGTTATTCAATTGTTTTCTCTCTGGTGGTGAAGCAATTATTTGAAAATCCGTGTTTTTGGTCCATGGGTTTCCGTAGAAACCAACAATAAGATTCTTATTCTTTTTGTTGTTTTGGCTCTTTTTTCTCGGCCTGATGTTTTTGCATTTGTTTATGGTATTATATCGGTCCCAGAAAATGTGCTAGCTTTCAGATCCCTGTAACTTTTCTTGCAGTTCAGATTCCAGACTCCTACAAGATGGTTAATGCCACTAAAGGGTTGTTCATATCCTGGTAAATATCTCATTAGCTTAAAACATTTTCAGCCCAGCAAATTGAGGAATTGTTTACTGGTGAATACATCTCTAGCCATTCACTCTTGGGCTTGTATGTGATTGTTATCAATTGTATAATTTGAAGTCATTCGTTGCTTGTAATGGAATGGCCAAGCAGGTGTGTTGCATTTAGAGGTGCATATATTTCATGCTCGTGGTGGAGGCTTTGGTTTAGTTTCACCTTGCCTTGCTCTTAACTTTGTTACTGAAGAACGCTTGTCATGTTTATATTGTAGTGACATACCTATGGCACAATTCATCATCAATTTGAATGCTTCGCTACCGGCATCACAGAAGTTCATCATTCATATTTTGGACAGCACTCACATGTTTGTCCAGCCCCATGTGTCTGATATGATACGAAGTGCAATTTCCGACTTCAGAGAGCAGAATTCCTACGAGAAGCCCTCTTAATTTTCCCATCTTTTCCCTCGTTTATGGTATTTTTATTATAAACACTCGATTAGATCATCGTACCCATACTTCAGCTCATCAATATTTCTGTTTGCGTTTCCGTCATTCAATGCAAATCAAAGCTTTCTTGTTAATGAAAGGAACAAAATATCCTCGGGCAATATCAGATTTAAGTTGGAGCTTACTTGGAAGGGTTTGCAGTTGAAACCTGGTTTGCTGTATAGCTCCTGAACTAGCTGGCTGAGCTTGGATAATGTAGATGGACATGATACTATATATCTATTTTACTGCACCGATTATTTCTTCTTCTTCTTCTTTTTTGTCAAGCCATAAAATGCTTCTATCTAATCTCGGTAACTAATTCAATTCCATTAAGTTTCGTAGGATACTTCTAATCAGCAACCCATTTTCGGCCTTTTCTCTTTCCTTTATTAATGATTTGTGATATTTTCATACCGATATTTATTTTCTAATTTGATTTTCAATAAGTCGTAGAAATAAGTGAACTGCTGGCCATCATTTGAAAGCAAACTGTGTCTAAGAAGGGGTTTTTTTCAGTTCACAGGGTGACTTGTTGGGCAATACAATGGAGGGTAACCCCGTTACATTATAATTATTAATAAAAAAATATTTGAGATAAAATGCCATGAATTGCATGGTAGAACATGATGCATTTTTTGCATGTGAAAGTTCATTCTAATTCTTGAAATTTTTAAATTTTACATATTTGGTCTATGTAGTTTTGGGTATTTATATTATATTTCAATTTATAAGTTCTAAGATAAAAGAGAGAATCGCCAGAAAAGAGAGTGAAAACAGAAAGAATTTGTCAGACTATATTTTGATCACAAAAGGAACAATTTTGGTGTTAATAAGTTTATACTAGGGACTAGAGTTCACTGAAGATGATTTTGCCATGTAATCAAATATTAAAAATTTAAAGAAAGTGCTTTATAAAAAAAGTATTTTCTATAAACAAATAGAGTCACTGGCTAAGGAAAGTGGTATTTTTTTTTGGGCATAAGGTGATTTGATGGGATATTAGACAGATGGTAACCCTCCCAAAATACATTATAATTATTTTAAAAAAATAGATTTGAGACAAAATACTGTGAATTTCTTGGTAGAACACATGTATTTTTTACATGTGAAAGTTCATTTTAATCCCTAAGATTTTTAACTGTTATGTATTTGGTCCATGTAGTTTTGGGTATTTATGTTTCTATCCTCATTCTTTATTTTTATCACATTTTAGTTTTTGAGTTCTAAAACATGAGAAAGAAAGTAACCAAAGAAAAAAACAGGAGAGAATTGGACTATCATATTTTGATCATAAAAATAATGATTTTGGTGTTAATGGGTTATTCTAATGTTAATGGATTTGTATTAGGGAATATGGTTTAATGAGAATTATTTTTTTATATCATTAAATATTGAAAAGTGCATGAAGTAATTCTAAAAAGGTTTTTTTCTAGAAACGAACAAAGTCAATGTCTAAAAGGGTTTTTTTTTTTTTCCATGGAGTGATTTGTTGGGTTATACAATGAAGGGTAACCCTTCTAGATTAAATTAAAATTATTAACAAAAACATATTTGAGACAAAATACCATGAGTTGCATGGTAGAACATAATGTTTTTTTTTTCCATGTGAAAGGTCATTTTAATCTCTAAAATTTTCAACTTTTATATATTTGGTCCATATAGTTTTGGGTATTCATGTTTTAGTCCCTTTTTTTTATCAAAAAGAAATGAAAGAGAAAATATCTGGAAAAGTAATAGAAAAGAAAAGGAATTAGCTCAACCATATTTTAACTACAAAAAAATAATCTTACTATCAATAAGTTTGTATTAGAAAGTAGAGTTCACTAAAGATAGTTTTGCTTTGTGAACAAATTTTGAAAAGTAAAAAAAATAATTTACAGAAAAATGTCTTCTAGAAACAAATGAGGTTGATATCAAAGAAGATTATTTTTTTTTGTTCAATGAGATGATTTGTTAGGCTATACAACAGTGAGTGACTCTCCTAGATTACATTAGAATTATTAACAAAAATAGAATTGAGATAAAATATTGTAAATTATATGGTAAGATATGATACATGTTTTGTACATGAAAATTTATCTTAACCCTTGAAAATTTCAACTTTTACATACGTGGTCCATGTAATTTTAGGTATTTATGTTTTAATTCTCAATCTTTACGATATCATATTTCAATTCCTGAGTTTCAAGAAATGGGAGAGAAAATCACTAAAATAAAAAATAATTTGGTCCATTATATTTTAATCATAAAAAAATAATCTCAGTATTAAGGAACTTATATTAAAAAGTAGAGTTCACTAAAAATGGTTTTCCATGTAAACATGTTAAAAAAAAATAAATCAAGAATTATAAGGTTTATGATTTTATCATGGATTGTATTTTATTTTATTTTAGTTTTTATAGGGATCGGAGGATATTTTGGGGTTGAAAAATAATATTGTTGAGGTTGATGTTTTTGGGTTCTTTTCAAGTCAAGAAAAAATTGAAAAATGAATTATACAGAGCTAAAAACTTGTCTCCTCTTTCTCATAATCAAAGGTGGCCAAAAATTGTTGCCACAAATAATGCACCGTTTGCTGCCAATAAATGTCAAGCAATGGCCTTTTAAGCCCATGCTCCACTAGGCCTTCCGTTTTGAAAGCCAGGCACACAACCCTCGTCTTCTAGGCTTAGAAACACCTTCTTTTCTTTTTTTAATTTAAAATAATTTTTTTTAAAATTAATAATTACAGTGTTATCTAAAGAAATCATCTGATTATGTTAAATTTAAAAAAAAAATTGAGTTTTTCAATCACCACGACCCGCACACTTGCGCCCATTATATTTTGCAATAACTTTTTTAATAATTATATAAAAATATTATTCTTAATATACTATAGTTTCATCAAAAATATATGCTGAGTTTTAGAAAAATACAATTTGCAGCGTTAATTATTATAAATTTTCAAATTACATTAAAAATAAAACTACCCTTACATATAATATATCAAAAACTTAAACAAAAGAAAGACAAATAGTTTCCCCTCCTCTAAACACAGATTCTCTCTCTTTAAACTTATTAGGAAGAACCCTAGTCTTTTAATCTTTGTCAATTTATTGGTGAAAGGAAATTGATTCTAAGCAAAAGGAATAAGTACTCATTTTCCAAGGAAATTCAAATGTTTTCTGGGAAAACCTCTCAATAATCTCCTTGATTCTCCATGTAATCCACCTCTTATCTAGTACTTTTAGAGAAATTCATAAAATCTCACAATACTCGATCGAGATCGAAGCACTACCACCTATCTGATTATGATGATTAATTACTACAATAGCGATGATGTTGGAGTTTCTAAGTAGAATGCCAAGTCTGAGGAAAAGAAAGTGAAGCAGAAGAAGCCTGAGAAACCTGAGGTGACTGCAGCTGGAGTCTCCGCTAAGAGGTTTTGCTGTTGTTGGATGTAGAATGGTTTAGTTTCGAGGGATATTGTGGCCGTGTGAGATTGGGGCTTCAATGAATAATAATAGTAATAATCCAAGAGAAGTATTGGGTACCCACGTTCATGATATTTATACATGTACTTGTGCATTTGGTATATTTTGCACTTCATAGAATATCATGAACATTCAATCTGATAGAAAGAATGCCAGCAAGTTCGTCATTTCCTTTGTATAGTCTGTCAATTTATTACATTTTGCCCATAAAAGAATGTCAGAATTCATGCAGGGAATAAGATTTTGCACGAGAGAAAGACCAAGAAGAAGACTTCGTCGTCTAACAATCTGTCTTCAATGAAACTAATGAGCTGGTTGCCCGATGGTATTCGCAAAGACTTACTTGGAGCTCAAGAACAACAGTGAGATCTTGAAAGTGCATGCATGAAATAAGAACTAAATGGGTGAAAAAGCTTTAACACTAAATTAAAACACTAGTTTTTTAAATTTGAGCTCAGTGATATATATATATGGGTGAGATTGTGGGTTTATAGTTGGAGATGGTGGTTAGTGAGGGATCCAAGTGAAGGGAAGGTGGTGGCTAAGCTTGGTGTTTAGAGAAACAAAGATAGGTGGAAGAAGATGGGTCAGGTTTTGTTTATTCAATGACAAATTTGTAATATCTAAATTCTTTTATTCAATGAAAAATTTATAATATTTAATATAAAAACTTTTTATTCATTGAATAAGAAATAATGGCTAACTTGTAAATAATTAAACAATTTGTGTTGATCTTTTTCAAGCACACTACATGCTTGCAGGATGTATACTTTTATGCACACATTAAAGTGAATTGTAATTTTTTAAAACTTGATAAAATAAATGTAATTTTGACCAAATAATAGGACATGAGTGTAATATACAATAAGTTGCAGGAAAATTATATGTCAATATTCAAAGAGAATAAAATAAATATTTTTGTTGTTATTATTATTTTTTTATATAGTATTCACAAATTATTTTTTTTTCATACAATCTCATAAAAATTAAGAAAACATGATTTTTTTTGGTTTGACACTTGCTTTCTAGATTATAATAAATTTTCATTTTAAAAAAAACATACTACTAATACAAAATACATATTACAAAAACAAATATAATAAGTAAATGAGATTTTTTTGTCAAAAAATATATTTTTTCCTTCTTAATTTAAACTATTGAAATTCTTGCTAATATTTATTTTAATTACATTGGATTTCTATTAAAAATAATATTTTTAATATAAAAAGTTATTTTCATACATAAAAAAGCATAAATAAAAAAATAAAGATTTTGACTTAAAAAATACATTTTCTTCTATATATTTTGAATCCTTAAAACTCTTATAATTATTTATTTTAATTAAAGCTTAATGAAGATTAGCATTGTAATTTACTCTCCAACATTACAGGCCATAAAAATAAAATCTAGTGATAACTAAATAAAATGGAATAATAGTAACTCAAATCTGTTTTCGAAAAAGAAATTATTTGACGTAACTTAAATCAGTTTTATTTTTTATTTAAAAGGATATAAAATTAATACATTTATAAATTTTAATTAATAAAATTTATTTTAGGGTGTTGAGATTATTAAAAAAACACATAAAAAATTAAATTAATATATTTTCAAATGCAAAATCATTTAAAAAACTGACTTTGCACCGCATTTACGAAGACATGGACATTGCTTAAGCCGAAACTCAAAAGAGACGGCCAACATTCGTTGATGAAACGGTTACAATAGTAGCGGCACCATCCTATCCTAACTTATTCTAAGCACCTAAAATTTCCGCCCAATCCTCGTTCCAAACAGCACTTCATCTTCTTCCTGAAAATGGCATCCTCTCTCAATGCGAACCTCAATCAGCCTTCTCTCAGGTTCCATCTTTCTCTGGCTACATAAATATGCAAAGTATGCAACTTCTTTCATCCAATTTAATGTTAATTTAGCTTTTGTATTTTTCAGCTGTGGAACCAAACTTTATTCAGGATTGAAGCTTCAATTTCCAAGTTTGCTCCTTTCCTTCACTTTCTGCTCTTATTCTCTGAAACCATTTTCCCTTTCCCTTTGTTTTCTAATTCTGGGTTTTTTTTCCCTTTTTTCAGGTCTGTATGCAACTGGGAGACCTAATTTAACTGCAGAGTTTTATGGAAAGGTTAACAAGAGCCTTCAATGCGGGTAACTAATTTTCAGTTTTTATTTTCAATTACACGATTAGGGGATAAGAAATATTAGCCTGTGATAAACTTCGATACTCTGTGTGTGTTTGTGTTAGTGGGTATGGAATCGGAGATAAGGAACACTGATTTGGAGATTCGATAAAAGATAAAGGAGTAAATTTGACAGACACTTTATTTTTTGTGTATTGTTGGGGTTGCTTGCTTGGCTTATGAGCTAGGAATCAACATAAAATCTTTTTTAGCTGTTGAATTTCAACTTGATTTCTTATTCATGGGAAAAAGTGATTTTATGGTCGAGACATTGTGTGAAAGCATCCATCATGTCATGTTTCTTGGCATCTTTACAGCGTTCTTCAACTATAGAGAGATTGTATTTAGCTGAAGTTTGAATTAATTTGTTACATTTTGTTGGTATATAAATAAAGATTAAATGTTTGTTTGTCCTTTTAAATGTTCATAATGTGCAGTTGATCCCTGCTTGATATTCATCTCCGTGCAACGTTTTGTTTTGGCATGCATGCTTTATGGATGGTACATTTCTCTGTTGCAGGACTCGGAATCATAAACCAACACGGGCAGCAGTTAAAATGATGCCTATAGGGACTCCCAGGGTGCCTTATAGAACTCCTGGGGAGGGAACCTGGCAATGGGTTGACATATGGAATGCCCTAGTAAGTAGAGCGCTATAGGGACCTTGTAGCTTTCATTTATTTACTTTATACAGGTTTAAAACTGACCAAATTCATTGGTTTCAGTATCGAGAGCGTATTCTCTTCATTGGACAAAATATAGACGAAGAGTTTAGCAACCAAATATTGGCCACAATGTTATACCTTGACACAATTGATGATTCCAAAAGGATGTATTTATATATCAATGGTCCTGGTGGAGATGTAAGTCCTTTGCTTAGCAATTCCTCCTCAAAAAAATATGAAGTATCTGCTCTTTTGTATTCCTTGCCTCTATTATTGTGCTCTTTTTCTGAAAAGCTTCTTCTTTGCAGCTTACTCCAAGCTTGGCCATATATGACACTATGCAGAGCTTGAAGAGTCCTGTTGGTACCCACTGTGTGGGATTTGCCTATAACCTTGCAGGCTTTCTTCTTACAGCTGGGGAAAAGGTAATCTTTTCACTATTGGAATCTGTATTGATGAAAGTTTTCCTACCAGTACCTAGGGATGCTTTGTTATTGATTTTGGGGGGACATCTCGTAAAGGCTCAAAAAATAAATAATTTAAGGCATCATAGGGATTTGGGAAATTTTTTGTGCTTTAGTGTTTTGAGGGTTGTTAGAGATCAATACCACCCGTGAATTCGCCCCTGCTATCACCCATCTGGTCATTGTGAAGTCAAGACAGCTCAAATGTGGTATAGTTTTGGGGGGTGACTCCTATAACTTATGAATTTGCGAGGTTCGACAGAACAGCAGCAAATATCTTTACTGTCTACACTAAATTTTAGCTTTATCATATGTTTGTATAATTTTGTCTATGAAAAGGCCTGATCGAAGTTGTGTAGGGTTTATCTACTCAGGGATATTAAGCTATGCCCCTTCAATTATACTCTTTACAATTCAGCAGCTTCATGTCATTCGTTTGCTGAACTTTGTATGATTCTTGTTCTGTATCAAAGGGAAATCGCTCTGCAATGCCTCTTTCAAGAATTGCTCTACAATCACCAGCTGGGGCTGCTCGGGGTCAGGTATGAATGTCACCTCTTATTAAAAGTTCTAGATATTATCCATGTGTAATTTATTGTACATGTTTGGGATGATATGAAACATGTGACATTTTTCTCACAGGCTGATGACATTTGTAATGAAGCAAATGAGCTTCTTAGAATCAGGGACTATCTTTACAGTGAGTTATCTAAGAAGACAGGACAGCCTTTTGAAAAGGTTAGTTTTTGATTTCCTAGTATTTTATTGGTTGATTCATTCTGTGAACTTGATTTATTGTTAGATATGCTATTGGCCACAACCTAGATTGAAATACTAGCTGAACAAAGATGTGCATATAAATTTCCCCTTCAAAAGATACTTTTTGCGCTAAATAATGTGGCACATCTTAATCTTCTCATCTTACAGTCTATTTTCCCATCATTTCTTTAAACTTGCATTTCTGGGATGCTTGTTACTGTCATATGGTCTGATTCGCTTAAAAACATGTTTTACTACTGAATTGCAGATTAGCAAAGACTTGAGCAGAATGAAGCGCTTTGAAGCGCAAGATGCCCTTGAGTATGGTCTCATTGATCGCATAATCAGGCCACCCCGAATAGATGCTGATGTAGGTCCCAGTGATGCATCAGCAGGTCTTGGTTAGTGTATATGATGGTTGTTATTAGCCGATGGGCATTATAAACTACCAAAATTTTCTGTCTGCTTGTACAACTAGCTATTTAATTCAGAATTGTTTGAATTTACTAGCACCTTAGTCACAGCTTTTTGAAGGCATAAAAATGTCCAAATTGGTTATGCAATTAAAATGTTTGCAATTGTACCCCTGTCATACTATGAAGGAAGAGGTCGGATGGGTTTGATTTCTAGTTCTACATGCTTCATTGTCAGTTCTCATAGTCAATTTTCTTAAAAACATGCTCAGCCTAAGAAAATGTATGCATATTGCATGATGAGTAATGCCCGTGTCTCTCTCCTTGTGGTTATCACTAAATGTATGTTTGTGACGTTCGCTTTGGTGTGTATTATTGTCATGGCATACTTGAGGTTAAAACGCAATCGAAGTATCCCTCTTGATCAGGTTTCTTGTAGCGTAGAATCTTTACCTTGAGAGTTCCGTGTGAACTAAATGTAAAAAAGTATTCTACCCTCTCAAAGGATTCGTGAAGCGAATTGAGTAGCAGGCTGCCCTACACATTTGTTTCATCTGACCAGGTCGTTGGCACATCATGAACCAATTGGAAAAAAAAAACCCTCGATGTTTGCTTTATTTTTTGCGTTATTTTATGGTGTTTTGTGAAATATCTCTGAAATTGTTGAAAACGAGGAAAAACAAATCGGGGGCTGAAAGAAAATTAGTTTATTGTAGATGTAGATGAGCTGTTAAATGTCATTTGAGTGAGCTTAAAAAAAAAAAAAAATTGGCAACCAAAGTGAGAAAATTTTAATAGGGCGAAAAAAGAAAAAAACAGTTCACTGAGTTAATCCACAATAATCTATGTTTTCCTCTAAAATGCAGACGGTTTTCAACACTCTTTAGAATTCTTCGTAATGTTAACACTTTTTTTTTTAATGAAGATATTGTTGAATGGACTTAGACTATTAGATTTTGTTTCACTAAATAATCTTAAAAACATCTTCTTTTACATCAATTTGACGAGTCATTTAAAATATTATATATATATATATACATATATATATTGGTTTCTATGCCTATTTGTTTATAAATTGGTTTGGAACTGTACAAACTACAGGCATATTTGAACTGTGGCCGAAAAGCTGGACCAGGATTACTTGTTAGGGAAAAAAAGATTCTATGAAAGCAGAATCAATAAAAGAATAAAAAGATTTAAAAGTGCCATTACAATTATTTCCAATATTGCTTCCAGTAAAGCACCATTAGGTGCCTTTCAAAAAGAGTAGATGAAATGTTAGCAATGACAATAATTTCCAATCCGAAGGAAGGCAACTCAAGGGGAGGGATAAATATTACATCAGCTATTTTACATGACACAACAACAACAACAGGAGCCTACCTAATCAGCTAACTAAAATTCTACCTGAAAGAGAAAATAGGTAAAATGGACATGCCAGTACTGATAAATATTTGATAAGATTACAGATAAAATAACACAGGAAGGTGTGAAGGTGAGTTTCTAGGATCCGAGGTTGAATGCCATTGTTGTCAGTGACAAACCTTTTGATGTACCGGTGAGGTGAATCCTATTGCCCTGCTGGCAAAGTTACATTAATGTCAGCCGGCTTGTTCCTTGAATCAGGAGGCAAAGGAGACCAGCTATCTCCACGATGCGAGGAAGATGAGAAGTTGGTTTTAGGATCAGCACTAGATATAGGAATGGCTGCAGTCAGCACGACACCTGATAATGAATCATGCTTCTGTTTCTTTGGCTTCTGCTCATGCTGGTTCCCAGCCAGAAAACTGCCTACTACAACCTAATCAGAAAAAAGACAGCACGTGTCATGAACTCTGTCGAAAACCATCCATGACTATCATTATTTCTTACACGGGTTTAGCACCACAACAGTTTACAGTGCACTGGGATCAAGGAGAAAGAGACAGGAAAACAGTGAAATTTGACAAGCCAAACCTGTACAGGACTTGCAGCTACCAGCAGACCGGCAACTCCACCACCTACAACTCGTCCATCTGGACTAGCTAATGAAACGCTCATCCCACCAGATCTGCTTCTTGTTCCTCCAGTTTCAGTAGGCATAAATGAACCAGATAAAGACAATATCTCAAAGCGACCCTGGAAGAAAGCAGGGAAAAGCTAGGATTTCAGCCAATAATAAATTAATAGTGGAAATTACATAGTACAAGCAACATGAGGTGACAGAATGAGATAGGTAACCAAAAGTCCTTAAGTGTTTCCAAATCCAATATTGAATTGGTGAGGAAAGGCAGTTTACGACCTATTTGTTTGCTGAAAAATAATGTTTTTTTCAGAAAATAAATTCTAAAAATATAAATTATTTTCTAATATTTAGTAGTGTAATAGAAAATAAATTGAAAAATATTTTTTTCAGTATTTGATTATATTATGAAAAATAAGTTGAAAAATAACTTATTAATATTTTATTTTTTTAAGCTTATTAAAATAATGAGAACAAATCTTACAAATTAAAAAGTTGAATGATAATGAAATTAAAAATATCTATATAATTTTATAAATTATCTCAAATAAAATAAATAATAATCAAAATAATAGTTACCAAATCTAAAAAAAATGAAAGATGAGAAAATTAAAATAATAATAATTAATATTTCATAAATTATTTTAAATAAGATAAGTAATAATCAAAAGAATGAGGAACAAATTTGATAGATAAAAAATTTTAATTAAAAAATAAAAAAAATAACAATTATGAAAATATGGACCAAAGTTAATAGAAAAATTAAATTTTAAAAGATGAAATTAAAAAATAAATATTCAAAACATAATATATATGGAAATAAAAAATTTAATAATTAAATTTGATATAATCAGCAAATAATATGATATTTTAAATTTTTCACAATTTCCAGAAAATATTTTCCATCTAAATTTTTCAGAAAAATATTTTCTTGAAAATCAAGTCAATTTTTTTTTAACTGGATAGTATTTTTCATTAACTAACTTTTCTAATAATAAATAAATATAAAAAAATTTAAAAAATGATTTTCTAAAACCATTTTTCAGGAATCAAACACGCCCTACAAGTTTAAAGGGCACCAGTAAGAGGAGCAAAATAGACCACGATCCATTTTACAAATGTTATGTTTTAGATGAATAGCCAACACCGGAACCCAAGGATAAAAAGCAGGAGAGAGGACGAAAAGAACGAGGACATGCATGTAACACATCACCAACCAGGAGCATTTGATCCTTTTCCATTCTATAAAGAGTTGAAAGAAAAAGGTTTCGTGATTAGGATTGCCAGTAACTCTTAAGTTAGAATTGCAATCACTTTCATGCAGAAGTGCACCCTTACAGTAAAGAAAGACAGTTGTTTCAGAGAACTAAAAGCTGAGGCTCCAAACACTCATCCGTGAACATCACGCCATCAAAGAAAGAATGAGCAGGGTTGCAGATACCAATTTGAATGAAAAACCCAAATGAGAATTTTTCAAAGTGAATTTATTATCCCTGGATACTGCCAAGGGATGAACTGATATTGTGGACTGCATATTCCCATGCGCGGAGGAAAAATGATGAAAAACAACACAAAATGAAATGGAATGGCTTGACCTTAAGCATATCAAAGGGAGGTGTAAATCATATAGCATGAATCAGAATCTAGCATAAACAAAACAAGATAATTCATAACAGCTTAAGTAGATGACAAAATCATTGTACATGAGAAAGGACAAAATGCCTCACCTCATATGTTAATGTGCCCCCAGAAGAATCAGGCTGGCGAAGCGTAACACTAGAGATCACACCATTAGCTGAGAGTATGCATATAGCTCGAGGCCCTTGTTGAGAAAATGATATGACCTTCATGGTGACGTCCTAAACAACCAAAATGATAAATTCTCTTTACATAAGTCAACAAAGTCTTAAAACCTAGGAAAACATGTAAGTCAATATCAGAAGTTATGGAAAAAAACTCCTGGCAAATTCAAAAGGTATTAGGGAATCTTACACAGATCATAGTTTTTAATTTTTATGCCTTGTCTATTTTGGAAATATATGCAAATCCTGATCAATGTTCACAGTTGCTCGAATCCCAACCACTTTTTTCAAACACAAGTCATGTTATGTTTGCATTTATATTAACAAATGACAAAACGAAAATCGCAATGTCAATACAGGGCATAAATACAAAACTATACTGGCTATGTTCAATATATACCTCGCCTGCATTGACTGTGATGATATGGGGAGTAAAATTAGCACCTACAGAGCATGCAACCCATTCACCTAGAAGAACAAATTACCACAGCATCAGTAACCAAGACATGGGAATTCTCATTCTGCAACAAATTCTCAATTCACAGGTCTTCAAGCAACAAAATACACCTCAAAGGTAATAGGAAAATCAATGCAGAAATTTTAAGAAATTTAAATTCAAAATTCTTACTTTAATAGAAAATCAGGTAAGACATCATATTTGGGGTGGCCTCTTGTCAATAGGAGACCCAATTGATGTGGCATAGAATACATCAAACCTTATGGTGGCATGGCCAAAGAAAAACAGTTGCCATTGCCTTCTAAGGTAGCATTACCAATAAAAATATGACATGCCTGCAGCCCATCAAGAACTTGCAAAATTGCATGATCAAAGAAAAGTCCCATGCATCAATGGCTGGTATGAATTGAGTAACAGTATAAAGATATTTGGGAATCCTTCAATTTCCAGGTAGATGTTCTCTGTAATGGTATTTAAAGGCTCCTCAACCTGTGGGGCATGGATGTACGTAACTAACTCAAACAACCATAAGAAAACTTCCAAGCCATCTCATAGCAAAAGAAGAGCCTCTCCAAGTACAGAATCTCCCTAGTTAAGAGAAGAGCTTAATGACCCAATTTCTAGATAATTATGGAAAGCTATTATCACGCTCCAAGCAAATGCAACAATCCTCGGAGTGGTGCAAAACCAATGTACCGTTTAAGCCACTAGATTACTCATAGGCGGGAATCTCCACTTATGGATCAGATTCAACACTGCAACCTAAAAACAGAAAGAAAGAAGGAAATTGAAGCACGGTTGCTGTTGGGGTGGGAAGATAATCGCTAAGAGCTTGGGCTGCCTAGTAGAGGTGGTCTCAAGAGTTCAAACTGATGAATTTTGTATGTGGAATAATCAAATACCAGGTAAAATGAGGAAGAATTATAGTAAACGAATAATTTCAAGCAAACCCTTTACACTTGATAAAAAATATGCAAATTTTCAGCAAACCGGGAAAAAAGGAACCGACTATGACTAAAATACACTGCCAATGGCTTGTTGGAAATTGATGGTACTCCATTCCACTGATGGCCTGCTAAAAATGAAAGGCAGTGCATTTTATGGTCTCTGCTGCAATTTGCCAAAAGTTCTAAATAAGGCAGCAACAATGAAGATCGTTACATAGCTAAATGGAGAACTACAAAATAATTACTCCCATCTTTTCATATAATCTAGAAAATTTTATTTTAGTAAGCAACCGAGATGCCCAACTCAACCAGAGATGGTAGAGATGAGAAGTCAAAACTCGCAACTCTCTGACTAGATTGTGCATGCAATGGCATTTACTAGTCACAGTTGACCAAAATTCTTATATTTAGTATGATCATGTAGGAAACTTGAGAACTTCTCAGTGGGGAAAGCCAACTTCAGCAAGTGAGCAGCAGTCCACGAAGACTAAAAAGAGCAAGTACGGCAACTAAGACAGGTCAAAACAATAAATCCAGATATTCTTACATCCAGACCCACTTGGCAGGAAATGATAACACAAGGTAAGAATATATAAGATAACCAAAAAAAATCCCCGGTAGATAATATCGTAAACAGAACCAGCCATAAATGCGATCAAAACATGGTAACCAAAAAACTACCTCCTTTCTTTTGGAAGCAAAGCGATGACACCTCTCTCTATTCCAATTCTGTTAACCATACAAAACACAGCACCAGACCTTTACCAGGTAACCAACCACAGTACCTACCACAAATTCTTTCCCCAAAAAAGGGACACAAGCGCCAAAATACACCCTCGTAACAGCAAGATTCCCTCGTTACCACACCGACTTACATGCCCTCACCTCACTACTCTCTTTTCCAATCCCACTACACACACAAACACAAATATCAAGATCTCAACTGAAGCATCATTTCACAGGTCCCACTTACACAGAACCCTTACTAAAAACCACCCATATTTCTCTTGCCTTAAAACAGACGACTGATATAAACATCAAAGATCCAAACTTTAAACCTAGAACAAGCACAAAAACCACTTAAGCTCAAATATCAAATTTCTCACCAAGATTCAAACTTCAACCACTAAACAAACACAAAACACTTCAGCTCAAAAGGAATCCATAAAATAGACAAATTTATCCATTCGTTACCTAAATTCTCCAGCTCATACTTGGCTTTGCTTAATGGCTTTATTTTCTTCTGTTTCCCAGCTGAGAAATCAATCACCGGTGGCAGCGTCGCCGGAGCCGCCGACGAAATCGGCTTCGGGGACAAGGTGACACTCCCGTCGGGACCATACTTTCTAGGCCTCCCTCTCTTCTTCTTCTCTGGCATAGACCCCGCCGCCGCCGGCGGGTGGGGCGGTGGGGCTTGCGGTGAAGCTTGAGGCGGAGCTTGCGGCGGAGCTGGTGGCGCGGATCCAGGTGTTGAATTTGGTTGGTTGTCGGACCTGGGAGCGATTTGGTAATCTGAGGGAGCCCCGGATCCCACCACCGTAACCCCACCACCACCACTAGTACTATTTACAGTTGTTTCCATTCTTAAACCCTTCAAACGATTTTTTTTTAATTATATTTTGGACAAGTTTTCCTAAAAACCCATTTTGATTTTGAGCTCAAATCATCTCCAAATATTAAAAAGTCTCGATTTTTCTTGAAAATTAAACCTAAAAAATTCCAACTTTTTTAGAGGAAAAAAAAACTCCAAAATATAAAACCCAGAAAGGAACAAAAAAATGGAAGAAAAGCTGGGGATGAGCGAGAAGAGAGAGCTTTATACAGGTAGGTTTTAATGTTAAAAAAGAAACAAAAAATAGAAAAACTTGAGATTTTTTTAGCTTAATTTTTGAGATTAGAGAGCTCCAAGTTAAGCAGAAACAGAACTTAACCGGGGTTTTAAGGAAAAAAGCAAAAAGGAAAAGAAAATTTGTGTTTTTATTTTTTATTTTTTGGTAGAGTAAAGAGAGTGATGAGAGCAGAAAGGAAGATTGGATTTCAGCTGTGAAAGTGAATTTAGATTTTTTGAATTAGTGGGGTGGTTTGATTTGGAAAATGGTTTTTTTTTTTCTGCGATAAAAATAATAGGAAAGTTTGTCTTGGTTTTTAGTTGTTGTTGAGCTAGTATTGTTCCTAACTTCCCTAAGTCTGTCCGAAATGGGATTAACAAAACAATAATAATAATAATGGCAAATCGAAAATATTTAATAATATAATAAAAGGCTGGCATTGATGAATATATGTGTGCGATGATTATTGGAGATTTGTATTTCATGTTATATATATTATAAAGATATTGATGTTTTGGTTGGAATCTTGTGGGAAATTAAATAATTTAAATAAAGTTGAAAGTGGGAGGGGTTTTCTTTTCTCTCTCTCTCTCTTTTTTTCTCAATTTTTTCTCTTTTTTTAATTCTTGATAGGGAAAGTGACAAGAGATGATATTATTGCCATCATTTTAATTACAGTTTTCTTTTCTCTTCTTAATTTTTGAGTGAATGGCAAGTAAAATTAAGCTGTCAAGAGAAGAAAAACAAAAAATGTCTGGAAAAGGGCAAAGAGGAGAGTGGCTTAAGGCAAGCATGCCCCTTCTTATGGGTCCTGAACCCTGATAAGCTTCTATCTGTTACAAGCAAAACCCATAAGTACACGGTGGTGTACAGTGCTGTAAATGGATAGCCCCCTGTGCATTTCATGCTTGTATTTTTGTTTATTTTTTCTCAAATCCTGGTTATATTTAGAACAGGGGTTAGTGAAGAAAGAGCCTGCAAAGCAACAAAAGATAGTACATCGATGCAATCCTCTGCTTATGCAAAATGGATTTCATTCTCTTGTATTGTTCCCTTGGCTTGTCAATGATGCAGTGATGAAAGAGATTGATGCTGAAAGCTGTTCTCGTGTTTCTTTATTGTGCCGGGAGCGAGGATGGATTACTACAGTACCAAACCCATTATTTTCTTCCTCTCCGTTAACTGTTGCCATATTTGTTTCATATTTTCATATGCAAAAAAAAAAACCCATAACTGCTGCATGCATCCTTCTGTCAGGAACTTGTCGCCTTTGGGTAAAATTATTGGCCGCGTTATTGCTCTTTATTGCCGAACAGCGATGATTTTCGAAGTGTTTACTAATATTTGAAAAAAGAATATTATAAAGAGAAGAAAAATAGAGGGGAGATCAGATCATAATATGAGCACAATCCCGGCCCTTCCATGGGACCACGAGATTTGACCTTTAAAAATGCTGTTAACGACAGCTTTAATATTCACAAACAAGGCTATAAAGCATCTTTTTTCTGAACTGGGGTTGGATTATCAATTACCAAAAACAAGAAAAATAAATAAACTAACAACGTTTAGATAAGAACCAATTAATTATTAAATTGCTCGAGCATTTGAATAAACATGGTGATGACCTCGATGCATATTAACTTCCACGACTTTCTTCTTTGTTTTATTTTTTTAGCTTCTTTTCGCATGCCATGTGTATTAGTATTTTAATTGTTGGTCGGTAATTGGACCTAACTTTTGCATTAATTTAAGTGATGGGATAGAGAAAACTTGATTTAACAATTAAGAAATATCAAAAATTCATATAAATAAATTTCCACTTGAAGTTAGTGGTGCTTGTATTGCACGTCCATGTCAAAAAACGAAAAAAAAAATTGGAATCTCAAAGGAGATGGAACATTATAAATTAATCTCGTTTTCATGAAAAGAAAAATAACTTGTTTATGCCTTCCTGTACTTTGTAATTATAAACAAGAACTTGTATTATCTGAGTTGCCGGCCCTCCATGTAATGGCGGGTTATCGGCTTGACACTGTCGCAACCCTTGGAAAAAAATACTCGCTGGCAATACATACATATATAGTTGGATATATAGTTAAATCTAACCTAGTTACACTTGACATCGTTGCCAAGTTTAGACAAGCTTGTGTTTTGGAAGCGTAGTCAATGTAAGTTGAAATAACAGTCAAATGAGGTGTTGCTATCTAGGTTGGATCTTGATGAAGATGTGTCTTGACTCTAGATTAATTAATGGAGAAAGAGAGAGACACAAGGTTGCTGCGATGGAGTCTAAAATCACATGTGCATATATCAGGCTTTTAATCTGTAGGGTTTTCACGCAGTGATCAACTCCGCAGAAAGAAGAGTCCTGCCATGCCCTAGTCTATGCATGGTTTGGCTCCTCGTCCTGCGTGGTGCTAGAGGTCTCAATCGAAAGCTTTTTTAATCAGTTCATGATCTACATCCGAGTTTAATTAATTAATTGTTATAGACACGATCAATTTCGCAGTTCTTTTTTGTTTTTGGTGAATTAAGATCATTTTCTTTGTTATTATTATTTTGAAAATTAAGATATTATCAAAGTCAACAAACTACTGCTTTGAATGAGAAGCAAACAAATTATAAAAGCCATGAGCTCCCATGACTTGTCCAATTGGTTGTTATTATTATTTTAAGAGCCGTGATTCTACAAGTTTTGTGAGAAAATGCATGAACCTTCAGGCAAGGAAATTAAATTTTCAAGGGGGGGAAAAAGTCTCTGATGATTTTCATACAGGCTTGAGTCCTGCCAAAAACCTATATGGATACGCTGAACGTAATACATGCCGAGAATTGGAAATAGCTAGCTTTGCTGCCTCTCGTTTTCTCCTACCAAGATTGATAGCAATTAGCTCCAAGAATTTTCGGTCATTGCTCCATGTGTTCTTGTGCAGATCCCATGCTTGCAACCTACGATCACGCAATGGAGAAATTGCAATCTTCGATTGTACAAATGATAAAGAATGAGCTCACGCCGTCAGTTTGGACTTCATCACTGCAAGCACACCATTTTTCCCTGATAATCCCGAAAGGCCGGTTTGTTAACTCGAGGCCAGCCCAACTTTATTTCCCATTCCTGCCGGTATTGCTTTGTGCTAGGTAGGTGCCCCGCGATTTCCCTTGCTAGCCAAGTTGATCTTGTTTGTAATTTAAAACTTTTCAAATGTTGTTAGAGTGTTTAAGAACTCAATTCTCGGTAATTTAATATAGGAGATTAAGATTAAAAAAATCCATTAAAAAATAGAATAAAAAGCAAAAGGAAAAAATAATTAAAAAAATAAACTATAAACTCAATATAAAATAATATAAAAGTATTGAATCATTAACATGAAAAATCTCATAACACGATAAAAAAAAACTTATATTGAATATAAGTTTCACATGTTAGAAGCATAGAATAAACATCTTCTAAGAAGAAAAACTTGCTAGGATAAATGATTATGAAAATAAAAAAATTATTTTTTAAATAAAGTTTATTAAGTAAATACATGATAATATTATCACACATCAAATATTGTTTAGTAATAACCATCTTGAATGTGAGACATGTGATTGCTTATAAATTGAATTCATTTTCATGTAATAAAGAGTTGAAAGCAAACTTATATTACATTAGCATGAGCAATGGCAGAACTAAAATAGATCAAGATTAGGATTTTGTCCCTTTCATCTTTTTTTTAAGTATTTTTATATTAAAATATTAATATAATAGTTTTAGAAGGTTAAATTTTTAGTCAGTTATTAATTGATCCAAACTCTTTTTCTTTTTTTATTATTGTCTCTGACTCTCTTTTTTCTATAAAATTTCTCTTTAAATTCTAAGCTATTAATTAGTTAAGCTAGTAACCCATTATACTTTATGTTTTAGGAAAATTTCCTTTATTTTTATTATTTGTTTCATTATCAAATTTTAGTTTTATTTCTTTATAATTAATTATTGAAAATATTAGGGTTTATAATAATTTATGAATTTGTTGAATTAATATGTGTATGAGTAATATTATATGCTAACAAATATGAATTGAAATGAGTTTTGATGAATTAATAAGTATTTTTCTATGAATTTCATATAAAAATGTAGTGATGAATTTACTAATTATTAAAAATAAAGTACAGAACAACTTAAAAAATTAGGGACATGACAGATAAATTAAAAAAAATAATATTTATATTTAATCCACTTATATAAAATAACAAATCAGTAAAAACAACATTAATTTATGATAATTCTTTTAAATTATGATTTAAATGTTATGTACCATGTGTCAATATAGAATTGTTGTCAAGAATTTTTCTAATCTTTCAAAGATTAAGAAATAGATAAATAAAAATTTGTTATATGTGTTAAGAAAGATATTTTTAATGAGATTAAAAATAAAATCATTATAAAGTAATTTTAAAATATAAAATCTTAAAAAGAATAATTATTTATTTAAATGATTTTTTTTTTATTTTAAATTAATATATTTTTAGTATTTTCAAGTTATTTTGATTTGCTGATGTTAAAAATAATTATTTAAAAGATAATTACCGCCGTGCCCTTAAATAAACTAAACGAAATTTTGTGAGGCAGACATTTTGAAGATGATTAATTAGACGTGCGTGCTGTGCAACTCTACTACCATATAAGGAGAGAAGAATACACAATGTAAAGGGTTTTATAAATAGACTATTTATAACCTTCTCCTCTGCATAGGCTATTTGAAAGTCAAAAAATACTATTACAATGTTACCAAACAAATCAGTTAACCTTAGCAAGCAGTTTGAGTTTTGAATTCTATTTCCAACAACGTAGAACAACAGGTAATTAATCATGTTTGAGATATTGGAGTAAATTGTTGTGACTCATCCTTCAAAAAAAATAAAATGATTTAGAGTAAAGGTATAGTTATTGAGAAATTAGTAAAATTTCAAAACTACATTTGATATTTTGTGAAAACTATTTGTATGTTATGGACTTTATTTTTTTTAAAAAAAAATAAATTTTGTTGAAAAGATGAAACCATTTTTGTTAATATCTTGGTAAATATAAAGAAATTCAGGTTGTGAAATGAAAAATAATTTTTTTTTTGTTATTTTTAAATCTATATAAAATTAAAACTAATAAAAATATCAATTTAAAAAAAATTACTGTGAAAAAAAATTAATAACCAACTCGGGTCGATTGATGTATTTTTTTCTTTTCATGTATTAAAATGACCTCTATTAAGTAAACCTCTAAGAATAAGATGGAACATAGCTTGGGCCCAAGGATCGAGCCTCTCAAAACTCTTGGGCAAAAATCCAGGTCATAAAAATTATGAAACCTTTCTGACGGCCCATGAATATTATAGGTAGTAAGCTAGCCCATTTATAGTACCTTTAAGACGCCTAAGCACTCGTAACGTTGGATTTGTGCTCTTACTGAATACAGCCCTAACTAAATTATACAGTCCAAGACTTTATGCCAGTGATCGCTGCCCAATCTCCTAGAATCACTCCTGGTTTAGCCTTTTTGCCAAACAAATGGGCTATCAATTCTTTTTATTTTTTTATTATTTTAAATTAATGTTTTTTAATGTTTTTATATCCTTTTTCATATATCAAAAGTAATTTTTAAAAATAAAAAATATTATTTTAATATAATTTCAAATAAAAATCACTTTAAAAAACAATAGTTATAATATTCTCAAACACCTCTAATCATCGATTTTAAACGAAATCTTTAACTATTTCTTTGTTAACTTGGTAATTTGCTGAGAAACTCTTTGAAGTGTTTCATTGACGTTATTTTGTACCATTGAAGTTTTTTTTTTTTTTTGTTCGTGCCATTAAAGATTTCATTTGTTGGCTCTAATCATGTTTATCCAACATATTTCAAGCATTCATGGAGTCACCTTATCAATGGCCAGCTCGAAAACCCTCGAGTTGAACTCACCAATATTATTATTAACTGAACTCGAAAAACAATAGCTGCTTGCGCTGACTGCCTGGTTCGATCCCTTTCAAAAGGAGGCAATAGGAGTCCCTACTTGAAAAAAACATTAGCATGTGGCATATGACAACCAGCTAGGGTAGAGGGAAGCGGATTTTTGTAGCATAATTCGATGGTTTCAACTACAGGCCAGTTAGGATCTTTCTACAAGGCCTCATTTAGATGACCAGGCATCGATCCTTTTAGAACATTCCATTAACACGCCGTCTTACATCATCAGTTGGAAAACTCAACGGCACATTCATGAGCATGTTACAACCAGAAAAGGACGAAAGCAAGCCATTTGGATAGATTCCAGTTACAAACACTAGCAGAACATTTTAGTTCCCAAGGTTCTTGCACAAACAAACTGTCAATAAGTTAGGTGCATTATGCATGGTCAAAGTCCGGCGACACAGGAGATGATGTTAGAAGAACTTAGAAAACTAACGAAGTTAATTAAGCAGGCTAGCTAGCTACTTATAATTGTTCGTCTCTTTGGAGACATCCGGTAAAACTGGAATTACATAGTGATAGCTACCTTTGTACAATATCGGAGTTGCCGTTCTAGAATTATTCTGAAAAACTACATTGTTAGCTAAAAAATAGCATAGTAATTATCCCTCTTTAATATGTTGTCCTCCTCGCCTCTTCTTTTGTCAGCGTGTAGATGATTTTGCCACTACAGAGTGTTTGGCCCTGCGTTTAAAGTAGAATTTTAAAAAAAATTAATTTTTTTGTTTTGAATTAATTTTTTTAATGTATTTTTGGATAGTTTTAATATGTTCACGTGAAAAATATTTTTTAAAAAATATACTATTTTAATATATTTTAAAAAACAATTATTATTATTATTACTAATTCAAATATTCTGAAACTATCTAGCCAAGCGGCTGAACCTAGTCAGATATATATATATATATATATATATGAATTTAATTGTGGATCAATCTACTCCAAAATTTTCAAGGTCGTAGTTACTTACCTGATATCCCGGGGGGGTTTCAAAATATTATCGAAGGGGGCTCGTTAATTAGTGAAGTACTGATGGCGAGAATAGAACCTTTGTTCCTAGTTGAAAGGATAACTTATTATGGAGAGATGGTGGGTTGATTTTTATTCTTCTAACTGTAAGTAACATTCCCTATTGATGGCTAATTTATTCCAAGTCCAATCTTCAGTTTCTAGAAGGAGAAAGATTGATTAAAGGAAAATGCCACCATGACATGTTAGATATTGTACTTGCCTGAGAATGAGATACATGTATGATATATTCATGCACATTTGCTACTCAAA
Organism: Populus ilicifolia; assembly: GCA_015708895.1. Taxonomy (NCBI): domain Eukaryota; kingdom Viridiplantae; phylum Streptophyta; class Magnoliopsida; order Malpighiales; family Salicaceae; genus Populus; species Populus ilicifolia. The sequence goes on along the minus strand of SRLM01000332.1, from coordinate 1,864,879 downwards.
TTTGATCATATTTTTTAGCATTATTGGAGTATTCTCCACGTCGGTTTGAATCTCCTTTACGGAAAAAAAAAGAAAAGAAAAGAAAAGAAAAAGGTTCTGGGAGGCCTTACTGTTTTTGCTAGAATAGTAAGGGCATGCGTTGTGATATTCATGTAACAGATGCTTATCCAACGCATTTCACATAAGCAGGAGCTGCAGTACTGCAAAGCTGTGTGAAACTAGAAAAAGTCCGCTAGCAGGAATAAAATTAAAGGGATTCTCACTCGCAAAGGAAACAGCTAATAGCAGACAAAATAGCTAGTCTGGCTGTAAAGCAATTGCTTGTTTGATTCTCCAGCAAATTATAGCAAAAACAGTTCATGAAATTTGGATAAATTAGAATATAGAATTGGAACTAAACGACAGGAATTATATTAAGAAAAACAAACCGGATATCATTAATATATAAACACACACACAGAGTTGTTTTTCATTCTGTTGTCATGCCGATCTCAACTTATCTTCTGTCCCTTGTTAGTCAGCATAAAGGTATTAAGCATCTGTTTTTCATTATCTACCACTTGCAACTAAGAGATATGGGTGGTTTGTCTTGATCTTTGTCATTGTACGAATGATGGTAAGAACATTGCAATGGTAACAGGACGACGCATATGTCTAGCTATTGAGCTTGCACAGTTCTTATAATGTCGTATTCTTAACTTGCATGAAATTCCAGAGGATGCTCAACACCAAACCAATCGTATATTAAGCTAAATTTGTCCTCTTAGAAGGACTAAATATTTTTCTTGCGCCGCGAGGACACCAGTAGGGGTGGCAAGGGTTCTTGGTTTCTTGGTTTTTTTCGCTTTTCCGTAAAGCATATTAATGGAATCTCGATATGGTTAGATTCCAAACAGTATTAATCAATTACCAAAAACAGATAATATTTCACTCTATCCCAATGACGTAAACAGTGATTGAGTTCCTTTTTTAGTTTTTTTTGGGTGCACGGAAGGCTCAATTTTCTTTAGTGGCTAGTTATTATCATAATTATTAAAACTACTAATCATGTGAACCAGGCCTCCAAGCTGTGTGCCTTGAATTACAAGCATCTAAGTTTTATTAGGACCTATATATACTTGCTTTTGACAATGGTGCAGACATTACTGAGGAAATTAATTTTCTTTTGCACTAAAAGAATCAATCTTGTAGTATCAAGAATATAGGGAATATTGGGAAAGCAATTGCTGGCTATAAAAAGTCACGAGGGGGTATATATCTGGTTTTCATTGAGGAGAAAGATCCAAGAGCTGACTCTGGAAAATCATCCTGCAATATTTTGGAACAAATGCTAGGAAGGTCTGGCAATATTCTGCACTCAATTCCTGCATAGCACCACTATCTTGCAGCTTCACTTGCTAAGGTAGCTGCCTAGCGGCTAACTAATGCCTTGGCGATAAGGTTTGAGCGCTGACGGCATAAATCCTCTTTAAAGTCTTACTGTAATGAATTTTTAATGTTTTTAACTCTTGCCTCTAGTTAGATTTGAAACTAGCTCGGTGCCAGCCCCACGCCTCCGATAAACGCTTTTTAAATTTTGTTTTTATTTAATTATATGAGATTTGAAATAGGAGTAAATAAAATTTTCTGGAGAAATATATTTTTGTAGTCAAAATTATATTTTATCATCATTCATGTATTTTTTTTATAATAATGTTCTTTTTTATTAGCAGAATTTTGTATTAAATAAAAACTAATAGTAATTAAAAATATTCATTAAAAATATAATAAATTAAATTAAAGAGGAAAAAAATATAAAAAAACACTTCCCTTGTCCATGTATCTCTTCTTCTTCTTTTTATAAAAGCATGTCTTTTTTGTTAGAATTATTTTTAAAAAAATAATCATGATCTAAAAGAAATTTTTTATTGGATTGTATGAAAAGCTGAAAGAATAATTAATTTGAGAAAAATAGATAAAAAATTTCATAATAAGAAGTAATATTATTCTCATTGATTATCCATGTGTAATTTAAAAAAAAACATTTTTCTATCATGTTCATATATAATAATTTAAAAAATTATTTCTGGTATTATCATAAAAGACTAAATATTATTTAAAAATGATTTTATTTTGAGATATAAAAAACAATTAAAAATAGGTGAACGAGTCGTGGAGAAATCCTAGGCATGCCTGTTCTTGAAAAGAAGACCCATGAGCACCCAAACTTCGAAATTAAAAATGATTTTATTTTAAAATATAAAAAACAATTAGTGGAGGTCAGGCAGGTAACCCAGTGGACACTTCTGTCTTACTGTCTACTCTCTCTTTTTGTGTTTTGCTTTCTTTCTTCGTAGTGAAAAGTAAGAAAAAAAATAGTAAGAAAATCCATAAATGAGGACATGGCATGTATCCAAGATAAATCGATTAACAAGCCAAGGAAGATTTTCAACTGTGAAGAAGCACGTGACTTGCACAGCGTAACTGTCTTTTCTCTCTTAACAACAATTGACAGCTCACTTACCCGCGACAACCGGCGCATTAACCGGTAAGGTCTCCTAACCCCACGATAACGCGGTTAACCGAGGGCAAATAAAGGGCAAAAAAAAAAAAAGCATGCATGCAATGCAAGAATCTGTCTTTTGCCCTTCTTAGGTGTTTTTGACTCGCAAGCCAACAAAGACTCGTAGTTGGATATCACCAACCTCACTTAAAAAAACCATTTATATCTTCTTCTTCTTCTTCTTCTTCTGCTCCTCGTGGACCCCTAGGGACACTACTGAGTCATTGACTGCTGTTCGGAATGATGTGTTTATAAGAAGTTTTGTTCTTGGTGTTGTCTTTTTTCCATTTTGAGCCCAATATGCAGATGCAACTATGTATGTTGAAGGGTTGATGAGAGCCATTGCACCCCTCAAAATTTCTCAATATATATATATATATTGAGAATTGTGATAACTTCATGTTCTATATCAACTGGCTGGACAAATTTAAACGGTACACATAAAAAAATGATTTAAGAGTACATATATACCATACGAGTTAGTTTTATTTTTATTTTTGGATATTGAGTAAAATAAGGTATGTTGCATAAATAGGTTTCAGAAATGTTCAGATTGTATAACGAGCCTTACTCCTAGATGCATATTTATAAGATATAGTTTAACCATCTCATAGATTGGATGGATTGGGTGGGTTAGCCTATAAATAATTAGAAAAAGCATAAAAAAAATCAACTTGAATCTCAATTGAGCTTTGACTTGCAAACTCGTTCACATGCAAACCTGCTTGAAGTTCAAAGTGGATACTTGGTGTGTGTTTTTCCCGTTCCATTGTACCTTGACAAGTTTTTGGATCGACTTTTCTCTGGCAGTTATATATAGCAATAAAAATATTTGAAAAAATCGGTTAGTCAATTATACTAAAAAAATTTTAAAAATAAATTAATAGAAAAACTAAATAAAAAATAAAAAATCACTTGATTCTGTTCGATTCTAATTTAAAAAAACTTAAATTAATTAAATCAAACCAAAATTAAATAAAAAATATTAAAAAAACACTTTAAACCTAAATAGTAAATATCTCAACTCTATCTTTCCAGCTGTCCCTTTCCCCTTCCCCTTCCCCTTCCCCCCTTCTCCTTCCCTTTCCGACCACCCCCCATCCCTCCCTCCCTGCTTTCTCTCCCCCCCCTTCCCTTTCCTTCCTTTTTTCAGTTGCCCCACCCCTTCCTCTCTTCTTTGTGTTCTTTTCTCTTATATTGTTGCATTTCTACTCTATGCTTTAGTTTCTAGTAGAAAACTTGAATAAAATTCATGTTTCTAGTTTTATTAACATGTAGTTATGCTAGCGAGGTCTTGGTAGTTTACGGGATGTTATTGAAATCATTGTTAACATATAGTTGTTCTAACTTGAATAAATTCAATGACTGTGATTCGGTTAACAAAAATCTTTCGTATCTCAACTGAAGAGCATGAATTCAAAGTTTTCAATAAGAATTTTTTTTTAATACAATTCAGCTAAGTTTATCTGGTGATTATAACTTAGTCAAGTTTTCTTTTATTTAATTGGTTTTAGTTTTTTTAGTTTTTAAAACTAAAAAGCTGAGTCGAACAAAATAGGTTCCATTTGAATCGATTTTTGATTTGGTATAGATTATATTAACAAGAAATAGTATTTTTTTAATTCGTTTAAATTTTTAAATTAAAAACAAACCGAATTACCCTACATAGCACCTACATAGCAAGCATGCCTACGGATATCAGCTACCGCGTGACAAGGACAAACCTACATTTTACCTTGCCCAAACCTTTAATTGCAAGAACTATCGGTGAACTATCAAGATTTTCAATGGACGCAGTTAACGATAAAAAGAATAGCTAGCTAATATAGGTAAACGAGTGGCTGTCCTTGAGCCTTTTAACGTAAACCAGGCACCTGAACGATTTTAATAGATGGATGTAAGCTCACTGTTGTATATAGCAACTTGCTAGCTAGGACGGAAGCAAGACTTACATCTTAAAGAGTTGAGGAGTTTACTTCCCGTCACTTGGACGTAACGTGGCAGCTACCATCTGCACGTACAGTTTTTAGCTAGTTTTCGGACATCATTCAGCTAAACCAATCGTTCATAAATTACAGCGTCACTCTATATTGATTTGGATAATGTGTGGGCAATGTGCTGTTTGAAAGGATTAGTTGCACAAGGAATGAAATACAATAAGCCTAAATTTTAATTCGATTATTAAGAGCAAAAATGGATCTAATTAGGGAAGCAAGAAAGCTATATGCTAGAGGACACTGAATGTCGGGAACCGTGTTGTTTTGCTCGGACGCACGAAAACAAGGTGAAGACAACTAGCCGTCTTGCACTTTCTTTTGTAATATTTCTATTTCTATCTTTGACTGCTTTTCCTCTCTTTGTTCACTTCTTCAAGAGAATCAACTCTCACTGTAGTGGCCAATCAATGTTTTTTTTAGCCATACTGTATTTTTCTTCGTTGGTAGGAGATGAGGTTCCTAGAAAAATGTGGAAGCTACGGATTCCTCCGTCAATAGACATTCTGAGAAATGGGGAGTCGCGACCCAATTTCAAGCAACAATTCAAAGAACGCGTCCCGTCTCTATTTCGCATGCCCAACTATGAGCGGTTGAGGGCGGTGGTTCGGTGCATTCCGTTACGCCCACATCATGATTCAGACGCATTTTCAACGTCATTATCAATCTATTCAATTAAAATCTTCACAAGATTACATTAAAAAGTCATCCTGCAAGTCCTGCCTCGATTTATTCCAAGCATCTACTCTTCCAAGTTCTTACAAACCCTCATAATGGCCCCCCACGCAACTGTTTAATAAATATCACAAAAGGCTCTGAATAAATTATTATAATGACCCCTCGTTCCCTCCAAGAAAAGACAATAGGAAATCATTCTATATGATTCTTTACTTCCTAGTATCGTATCGATTTTTTATTTCCTAACTTCACCCCAAATAAGGAATTAGAAACGGTTTGTTCTTGCGATAAAAATTTTATTTTTTTAAATTTAAATAATAGAAAAAATTATTTTCATCAACAACAAACATTAACTAAAGGCAAGTTTTAAAATGGCTTAACAAAACCCTAGTTACCGACTTGCAACTAATTATACTTGAGGGTTTTTAATTAAAATTAAAAGGGCATCATCTAGAAGGATGCGTGCATTTTATTGATAATTGTTGGACCCCATGTCTTACAAAGGCCATAATCAAAGAGAGCTTTCAATTCATCCGTGGGGCGGGGGGGGGGNGGGGGGGGGGGGGGGGGAGAGTGAGGGTTAAATAAGACTGGTATAAAGAATAACGTCAACCATTAAAACTAATATATTAAGGAATCGCGTCATATGTACACCTGTGAGCGGTATTCGAAGCCATTGTTGGTATTCGACCTAACCTCATTTAACTCCCTCAACGAACCTTTCTCTATTTACCACATACCCAGCAACTTTTACTTTCCATCTGCTCTTCAAATTCATATGTTTTCCTTCAAACAAAGCATGGTGAAGCAGCCTCCGATCTGTATTCTATCAATTCAACCAATCATACCCTACTCTAATATCACCAAATCCCTCCTCCGCCTTTTCCATATGTACACAACACAAGCCCAAACCTGGAGCAAATAATATGGCCAGCAGCAGTGAACAATGCATCCCTTGCCTAACATCAATTTGTCTTTCATGCTCTCCATTTTTTTAAGAATAAGATCTGATCAATCCCAAATGGTATAAATTCTTTTTCACTAGGCTTCCAAGTGATAACAACACCGTCCCAGCAACCCCTGCCGTTTGATCTTCCCTTTCTGCCTCCCGATGGTAAATCAATGGTGGCAATTCCTTCACTTTCAAATTACTCACCCCAATCTTCTGTCGGACCGATTCTATTAGTTTAGGATCAGCCGGGTTACCGACAGCATCCGTTACATAAAATACATTTAGAGCCATGTCTCCTGCTGTGGATATCTCAGCCCTTGTCACATTAAGACCATTCTCTCTAAATGTTCTCGTCACATCAGCTAACAGGCCCTGCCTGTCAGGTGTACATAATTCTAACCTCACACCCTGTTCATGGAAAAAGATCTCATTAACATTTCAAATGTTCGCCTAACAACTGCTGCCTGATCTAACAGTTTAGCTGAGAAACTCCACACAAATTCCTAATAAAACAATTACCTCGGATGCTCTTCTTTCAACCGCAGCTTGTAAGCACTGAATTACGCGTTGCCTCTCGGGCTCTGAACTAATTGGGGTTCCATCAGTGTGCCTGATGTAGAATTCCTGGATGAAAAAAATATTAAAACAAGGTCAGTAAACTAAATCAGACAACTTGGTTTTAATAGTTTCATCTATGCAACGATACAAATAAACCAAGATAATTTCATACCAGGTATGCTCTGTCTCCTGCTGTGTTGATGGTGGCATGAAACACAATGTATTCCATGTCTGTCAACGTGCAAACAACATCAAACAAAAGCTTCGTTCTGTCCTTGCACTGAACATTGACAACCGAATAACCTCTCTCCGCCCAATTTTGCACTGTCACTACCGGAGAATCACCACTGGGCTGCAAAATAGGCTTTCTCTCATAGTCCCTATCAGCAAACATCACTTGATGCAACCTTCTCTCCGTGTGTGCGACAGCCATTGATACCATGGTTTTCGCGCTCCTAATATCATTGTCTCCCTTAAGAACATTCCTTAAACGTGCCTCTATTCTATCAATATGCTGAGTGTCCTCAATTGGCGAACCTGAATTGCAGTCTTTCACATACATGAGTGATGCAATCCGACCATTGTGAGTCCAGACTTTAGCATCGACCACACTGCATTGTAGGTCAGCTAGTACTGCAAATACCTCAGAAAGAAGGCCAATCCGGTCAGTACCAGTTAGTTCTAATGCTGTTAGACCGTTAGAACCGGTTGTTTTCCCAGGATGAATGGTACCAAGTGACTGATAACATACAAAACACGAAACACACTTCAGTTACCACAAAAACCTCCATCATTTAGTTACTAATTAACAACGCTTTTAAGGATAACAAATCACCTGCTCAATGTAGTTAATAACACTCTCGTCAGTTAACTTATTTCCGTTTAGATCAGTCACATGAAAAACTGCAAAACACAATTTAAAAAAAAAATTAGAAGAGAACTTCAAAAGGATTTGAAACTGGAAACGTGGCACATATATGCATCCAAGCGAACGTAAGAAACAAAAAGAAAAATCACAAAAGATAAGTTGGTGTGGTAAAAAAATCTTACCATCCATGAACCAGCGTCCATCGGAAGAAATATAAGCCTTCTTTATAGAAAGGTTCAGATCCGTGAGGACTTGAACAGCTTCGAGTAAGATTCTATGTTTTCTAGCACTATCAACCTGTGAAACCAAACAAAAGAATCCCGAATGAATAGTCAATTTTTTGAAGGAAATACGGAAGATTAGTCCATTTTTGAAGCACTTAAAAGAAGACTGATTTGTTCTGTAGTTTGTGTATATCTTTTGCGTGGGTTTCGTAGAGGGATTACCTTGACAACAGTCGCTTTGGAGGAAACGGCATTGTCGATGACGACCCTGAAAACAAAGAAAGGTCAAGTCAGAGATGGATTGCGTTTACACGAGAGTTTAAATTTTAAAGTTCAGGAATTAATATTGAAAAAGTCTCATAACAGAGGTTGTAAAGTTCTGGAGAGAAGAAAATCAGGAGACAAAGTCAGATTATAAATAAAAAAAAAAAACAAGAAATTGAAAAGTAACTTGAACTGGCATAAGAAAGGGAAGGATTTCAAAGAGGAGATTTGAAATCAGACCAAGTGTGATGTGGGCTCGGTAACCGGTTTCAGGAAAATGGAAAGTAAAGATTTCAGTCTCAGAAATTTCAGCTTTATCAAACAAAAAAAATTGTAAATGATTTTGTACAGTTGATCACTAAATTGGGAACAAGTAACTAATCGAAAGAGAAGATCACAAAAACGTGGCAGTAAAGACAATGAAACTCAAACAAGTAGGCAGGAACAACAAAGAAACTCAAGAAAAACTTGTGAAAGTCTAAAGGAGAAGAAAACGCAGCAAACTCGTGAAGGTTTTAAGAGAAACAAACCTGGGAGTGGTCATCCTTATAACAAGCTTCTCATATTCATCCAAACAAGCACTCCACTCCATTTTTGTAATTTCTCTTCTTTCAAACAACAAAAAAACAGAACCAAGGAGATAGGTCTTCTCTTACTCTTTCAAACGTTTTGTGTCTCCACTCTTCCCTTTAAAAAGCCTCAACAGACGACGAGATACTCAAAGACCCAGTAAGGCAAAATCCGTGAATTGGGAGGAAAAACCCAGAAGATAGATTCTTTAAAATTCTCACTTCTTTCGAGCAAATCGAAATTAAACCCACCAGACTCAAACTTGTTGCCTTGTTTCTTTCTCTCTACCCTGGCTCCAGAGAGTTTCTATGTTTTTTTCTTCTCCCTCTCTCTCACTTTAACTACTTTCGCCTTCTTTCAAGCGTGGTCTTAACTCTCCCCCCTCTCTCCTGTTTATATTTCCCGTTTTTATTCCGATTTTATTGTGATATTATTATTTATAATACCATGCCGAAACCACGCCTGTAAGGAAAGGCTCGAGTCACATGCCACTCGATCCCCTCTCCGGGGTGCTCCAGAGTCCAGCTAGGATGACACGTGTTCACTTTAAAGGTCCCTTGCGTGCCTTCGACTCAATAGAAAGAGGAGGTTAATTCGATTCGGAGCGTTTACCCGTGTTTTAACCGGAGTTTTTTTAATATTTATATTAAAAACGAATTTTGAAAATAAAAAAAATATTAACATGATATATTTTTAAATGACAAGCTTTACTGTTATTCCAAACACCCGTGTAATATAAGATTAATTAAGGGCAAGCGAGGGTGAGTCCATGTGGTAATTCTTGTAGACATGGCTTTGTTATTAAGGTGAGATTTGCCGACTATTATCATGACGTCCACACGTGACAACACACCGCTCGTATCGGCTTTTCTTCTGTCATTTTTTCTCGCCGGTTCCGTTGTAGTTCTCGCTGTGAAGAGGATCTTTCGACCTTTGCACTTACTCATAACTAACTTTATTTCCCACCTTCGACTTCACCGTATCTCATGGTGAGTAAGTATTTTTTTTCTGTAACGGTATATTTTTTAAATTATTTTTTATTTTTAAAAAATATTTAATAAATTTAATATGTTAATATTAAAATTTAAAAAAAACATGTTAATATATTTTCAGTTAAAAACTACATTTAAAAACATTTTGATGATGTCAGCGGTCTTTGACATTTATTATTAAATATAAATAGTGAAGTTGTTTTTTAGTATTTTTGTTTTTCAGTTTTATCTTAGTTTTTTAATTTTATTTGCTGAATCTTTCTATTACCTAATTCAATGAGATAAAGTTTTAAATTGCAATAGAGACATAAAATCAAATGAGATAGAAACACACAGAACAATGTGATCAATTTTAAAGTTTTTAAAATTTTAATTTTAATCTGAAAATTAATTCTGCAACCTTTCCAGTTCAAGAAAAAAGAGATAAACTTGTTTAAAAATATTTAATTATAAAATTACAATTTAACATGCATGTATGTTTTAAAATCACAGCTAATTTTCTTTTAAATCTATTTTTAAAAATTATAATCGTGGAAGGTATAATAATACCAAAAACACACAATCTATTTTAATGAAGTGAATTCCAGAATTTTTCCTTTAAAAAAACACCTTATATTAACATTACTCAAATGCACATTCAATTCGAGATATCACATAATCACTTGACATACTTGCTCTAGATATTTATTACTGTTCATATAGTGACCAATCAGTCCTGGTGTCCCCTGCCCCAACGCTGAGCAATCTTTCTGTGCAGGAAAATAATGTTCAAGTACCGAAATAAGGTTAAAAAATGATACAAAAAACTAATAAAAATAGGCTTGTAACATGGTAATCAAGGTCAAATTAACATGGGATGTCCTACCGAGCAGAGGTGCATATCATAAGATTTAAATAATTTAGTAAAAAAATAAAAAGAATTGTAATTTTTTTTTAAAAAAAACATATTAACTTTTAAAATTCATTATGTGACTCGTTAAATTTAAATAACTAATATGAAAAAAATAAAAAATTTAATTTATAATCAATTAAATGTTAAAAGATAAAACAAAAAAAATAATTGTACAAAGAATTTTTTAAAAAATAAAAATTTAAAGAGTAAAGATCAAAATTAAAATAAAAAATAAATTTTATATTCAATTAAAAAGTAAAATTAAAAAAATAAATACAATAAAAAATTATTTAAAAAAATAAAGATCAAAGTTGACGTGAAAAATAATCACAGTGTTATAATTAAAGGGTTAAATTAAAAAAATATATATTTTTAAAAAATAAAAATCAAAACAATAAATACCAAACTAAAAAACATAATATTATTAATGGAAAGCTGAAAACAACCTTTTGCCTCATGCTTTATTTCCTCATGGGTGTTTTCATAGTGCATTTTGTTTATTATTTTTTATATTCATGTAAATGTCAAAGTGCCTCCCGACTTAAATAATAATAGCAAAAAAACCATCGTAAAAAATATGAAAATATAAAGTTTAGCTTGTCTTGCTTTGCTTTTTAACTCGTTTCATTACATAATTAAGATGAGAAAAATATTTTTTTTTATCTCTCGCTCTCCTTGATAACAGTAAATACGCTATATCAAAAGAATTCAATATTAGTGAAAGCTTGTATTGAGTTTTTTTTTTTTGAATGAAAGTACAAAAAATCAGTGTTTGTAGGAGTGCCTATACAATGATAGATTTTCTTTAGTATCTTTTAACTGTATCCTCTCTTTATTGCGTTGGTGAGTACTGAACATACTATTTTTTTTTATTTTTTTTAGATTAACGTGGGTGTCCGGGCCAGTTTTCGCGCATCACGACTAATCCTACGAGTCTTGAAGTTAACGACCATGTAAGCCTCCAGTGGCCATCATATAAGCAACTAAGGATTCAAACCTAAAACCACAGAGGGAGCAAACCTCTTTATCCCAAGTTTTTACCACTTGATCATCGTGGAGATGGTTGCACTGAACATACTATTGAATGAGGTTGTACTTAAATTTTCTCGTTGCTGCTGGATCTTTCATGCACAACGAAGTCTATGCTATCTTAACGACGCGGTAAACAATCCTTCCACGTTGTAACAGAACTTGGGTAGGTGACATAATTTCTCCCACCACACAATTATGCCCCGTAAAATTGAAATAATACCAACCCGCCAGCTACTCTCCACTTATGATTGTCCTCCGCATCTCCTCCCTTCCCTTCCATACAATCTCCGCAGAGAGCCAGCTGCACGACACCCTTAACTGTACGGAAGGTGTAGAGGCCAAACCTGTCAATTTCAATGGAGAAAGTTGTGATCTCCGTACTTGCATTTAATGGTGCTTTTGTAAGGTTTACTGTTGTTTTTAAAATATTGCTGTAAAGAAGAATGTCAAAATAATATTTTTAAAAGAATTACTTTTTATATTCATATATTAAAATAATTAAAAAATTAATTTTTTAAAAATCCGAACCTCTTAAAAACATCGTTCAAATCGCAATTGCAATCAACTCTCCGTCATCGTGGAGGGAGGCACGCCTTCGGACGTATTATGTTTTTTTTTCTTTTCCCACACGGGCACTCCACTGCAACAGAAGCAGTAATGCGTTCTTGAATTGATTTAAATTTAAACCATGACACGTGTCTGACATATAACTAATGTCAACTCAAATTAGATACCATCACTTACTCATGCCACATGGGTCCCTGCATTGTCTGTCTATCACGTGCAGGCCTGTCAGAAAACACGTTCGCCGGCTGGTCCGGTGTCTCTGCTCACCGACTGCCTACATGTCACCTACAAAATAGCCACTAACCACCAACAATAAAAAAAATACTCCGTAATTATCAACCAAGTACTCTCCCTCGCGCCACCCGATAGTTACCACTTACGTTAATGGGCAACTCCAAGTCAGTTCCTCACTTTTTATATCAATCTCAAGTCAGTGTAGAATGGATATCGGCTTCATGGATCAGACTAATCAAACTAGAATATCCACTAGTTACATTACTGAAATCTAATGCAACAGGTAATTAAATAGTCTTCATTCACATGAACTTGAATCTTTGCTCTTCTCCACCTTTCCCAATGAAGTGTTAATATAAGAACTAAAGATGCATGTTCACGTATAATGTGATTGGAATATTTTCCTCGAGGAAAAATTAAATAAAAATATATTTCTGGACACTCAATTGAAGTATATAACTCCTGGTTATTTCTATTATTACTGCTAAAGTTTACACGTGGGATAACCACTCTGAAAGAATTGGGTATTTTTATTACTTATATAAGTGATAAGAGTACTTTAATTTATTTTTTAAATCATTTTATAATAATTAAGAAGATATATATGATGTGATAATAGATTACGAGTTTGAATATATTAACATCAATATTTCATTACATAAGTAAAACAATATGTTATCTAACTTTTTTTAAAAAATAAAAAACGATGATGTCCATCCCTTAATAAAAGAAATAAAAAAGATTTAGGCGTTGACGTGACTCTTTTCTTTATTTTTTTGTTTTTTATATCAAAAAATTATTAAATTTATCTACTCTTCACATAATTCTTAAATACTATGATATTTTTTTATAAATATTAATAATTTTTTTAATTATCATGTACCCATGTAAAAATAATAATGCTAATAATTAATTTATTTATTTAACAAGTATAATTTTTTTTTCAGAAATAATGATCATAGTCCAAAACCCTGAACTCCTTCAGATAAACATGAAATACATTTAATTTTTTTTATTTTAATTAAAAAAATATTATTATATTTAATAGCATGCCAAAAAAATTCCTAGAGACCTGAGCAAGCAAGCAATTTTTTTTTTTTGGGTTTAAAAAGTTGTTACTTTTTAAAATTGGAAAACTAAATGGTGTACTTGTATGTTTAAAAAGTCATAAAATTCTGCTGACGTTTTGTTTTCTTAATGTGAAGGAAGAGGGACCGGATTAAAGTATGAAAGTAAGTTTGATTACAGAAGTGGAGGAATCTTAAACTTTATCCAGCCATGTAAAACAACCACCCCTTGTATTAATTACACCGACGGCCTGGGGTGGTTGCGGTTGCATTCTGTCTCTAGTAACCGAATATTAACGGTGCACGGTAACCACTGTCTTCAAAACGACGCATCCGTTAGAATTGACAGGTTGTGGCGGTTAAACCCCCTTTTCATTTGTGTTTTAAAATGCAATGGCCTGACCTCAAACTTTTTCTCTTAGCTTGGCGGGAAGGCGGTTGCATTCCCGCCAAATCAGACGGCAAGTGCGATGGTAGGTACCATGCGGGCAAGGGGTCTATTCATCACGAGAAAATATCCACATTGGTGGAAGCAATCTTGGCCCACATTCCTTTCGGGGCGTCTTTAAATTTTTCGACGTGGCGATGACGTTGATTGAGTGTGGGCGGGTAATCTGAGAATGTAATGATTTTTTTTAGGTTTAAGGTATTTTCAAAGCACTTTTGTTCGAAAATCATTCTTCTCCTCCTCTCTCTCTTTTTTTTTTCCCATCGTGAAATCAATAGTGCATTTTATGATTCGAGATGGCTATCATTTCATGTATTTTCAGAGCCTGTTTATTTTTTAAAAAAATTAAAAATATTATTTTTTTAATTTTAATTTATTATTTTATATTATGAAATCATTTTGAAAAAAAATTAATATTAATAAAAAATTTGCTTGGAACGTCATTTTTTTCTTGAAACAAGAAGCTTGAACGTTTTTTTTTTAACACATTGTAATTATCCCACTCTAGCTTCTTCTTTTTTTAACTCTCTCTCTCTCAGAATAGGAGACAACTGGTTAATCAGTTTGGAAGCTCAGTAACATCTCCCATCTAAAAGTGAAGCAATTAATAGGATAGTGACTCTTCGGAGCATCCAAAGGGTCACATGCGGATGGCAAGGGAAGGGAGAAATGAACGTGACGCGTGGATGACAGCTCAAGAGGCGGTCATTTGGGTCCCGTTACAGTAAACTCACCGTCCATTTGAAGTTTATATATATATTATTGTTTTTGGAAATGCCCCTCCTTTTTGAGGGTCTCTGACCTCTTTGACCGTTAAGAATCTTGTGTGGCGCCAAATTCGAAAACCGCATTCACATTTGGAAACTAGGCCGGGGGGGTTTTGGATTTTGATTGCATACAACGGCGCCGCAGATCTCTCCGTGAGACACTCGAGGCATGTTTCCAGACAACGTGATAAAACATAAGCATGTCGATTTAATTGAAATGTTCAATATAATTGATTAATCCGAAAGACCTAACAAATCTTACTTTGATATGCCATTGGATTTGGACCTGGTTCCCACTTCCCTTCTTCTTCTTCTGTTTTTTTTTTTTAATGNTTTTGTTTTAATGTTTTTCCTGTTATAATATTTAAAAAAGTCTGGATTTGACCCACGGTTTCAGCGGTGTTCCCTGATTAAAATTCATTACTTGATCAGAAAATCTTGGCCGTCAAACTAGGTCGCTGATTTTTTTCTAAAAGATTCGGTCAAAATGGTGCATGTGAATTACGAGACTTGAATACTTTCACATGGTTTGAGAGTGCGGCTACGGGATAGTCATGACCACCACGCGTTCATTCTCCACAGTGTCTTCGGCGTAGTGGGCTCGTCGTGAAGAACTTTCTGAACGTGTTGAGCTCGATCGATTTGAATTAAATGGCTACTTTTCAAACCATGGCTGGAAAATGGCCTGTTTTTGTTTTCAGCGCTGCGAAGAACATGGCTGGAACGCTATTTTTGATGGAATGTTTACACACACGTTTGTTGACCTTTAATAATTCCATAATTTTAAAAAAGCATCAGAATTTGAATTTTCATGTCAGTAGAGAGGAAGCTCAACTGCTACCAGGATATAATCGATCGGGGAGTTATTTCTTTCTTAACAGGATAACGGGAGTTGTGTAATTAAAATTTGTTTGGAAATATGATAGCTGTTAAATGTTTTTAACTAGTAAATATATATATAAATATAATATATTTTTATAATTTTTTAAAATTATATTTAATATTTAAACATCAAATCTGTCTAAAAATATAAAAAACATTTTTTGAAAAAAATATTTTCATGAAATGTTAGGGCAACAGTGGGGACTGAACTCTGGCCTTAATTGTTAGGGTAACAACGGGGACTAAATTTCTGATATTCAATCATCAAATAATTCTCGATAATGAAACACTATTATTATAATTACAATTTAAATTAAATGGTTAAGCTTTTTTATTAAAAAATAACTATGGCTGAGTAACCAAATGATTGATTTAATCATGGTCATGATTATATTTTTTATAATTATTGAAGTGAAAACCAAAGCAAAATAGACTCGGAAGAGTAATATTTACATGTTTTGCATAAGTATTGAAATATTACCATCACAACATTAATTATAAAAATGAATAATTCACTTTATATTTAAGAATGCTTATTTTTATATTTCTTATTGTGGTATTAGAACTTGCATTGTGTTTTCTTTTTATACATGTACAATTTATTGTTATTGATGTATATTTTGCATGACTGAAGATATTTTTACATGTAAAACTTATTTGATTATTGTTATTCTCATATTTTTTTATTAATAGTTTTCATGCTGGCATGTGATTATGAAAATTTATTAAATTTTTATACATTAAAATGTAGTCTAGCTATCCTCTATTAAAAAATACATAAAAAATAATTCATGTGAATTTTAACTATAAAAAAGAGAGTAAAGTGCAGCATAAATATCTCACATCTAAAAATTTTAAAACAATTTATCCACATACAGCCATATACAGTTATCTCACTTGAAAAATTAATATATATATATATATATATATATGAATGTAGGTTATAAAAAAAGGTGAGGCATAATATAACCATCTCACATTAAAAACTTAAAAAAGCATCTATATAGGAAGAGGCTGTACACGAATTATTTTTTAAAAAAAAAAAACATATGATGCTGGTTATAAAAAACATAAACCAGGCTAAATATTTATAAATTAATTTTATATTTTTTAAATTTATTAAAAAAGAAAAATAAATAACAAGTCTTACCCTGATTTCGGTTCATTCGGCGAGTTACCCATGTTTGATGGGGCAATTACAAGTTTAATTTCTTGTAATTTAAATCCTAACCAATCCCTAGTTATCTAAGTTTTGAGTCAACCTGTAAGACTATCTCAGGTTCGTAACTATACACGAGTGCTTTTTTCATGAAATTCCCAACAATTTATCTATCCGATAAGAAAACCTCGTTAATGCATAGAATTTTATGCATCTTCGGGTTGTTGGTTTTCAACAATATTCTATGTCGCGATGAAAGGACAATAAACAGCAACCATTCATCTTCCTCTTCTTTATATATATATATATATTTAAAGATACCATGCACCGAGTACCTCTATAATGGACATGTAAGAGAATAATTCTTTAAACTTAACCACAGGTGACAAGCACCATGAAATATTACACAGTTCACGTTTCATAAACATCAAAGCCATTATAATAATGTACATGACAGTTTATTTTATAATTCATCATTTAAAAATAGTGAGATTAAGCCGATATTTTTATCACTAGAATGAAAAAAATATGACAAGAAAAGATGGATTGAATGTATAATAACCCTATATTCATGGATAAATTTGTAAATAGTAAAACCTTAGAAGCAAATTGAAGACTTTAAAAATACTAAGATTGAGCTACTCCAAGCCCTGCTATTTGAATAAATTTATTGAAAAAAATATGACTTTTAAAATATTAGACATTTCTTCATCTTGATAAGTATTAATTGTTGTCTATCAAATCACCTCAAATCGTCTTTGATCATAGAATGATTTGTTAGCTAATCGCCTTTGATCATGGATTAAGGTGAGGCTTGTTTTCATTTTGATTATAGAATGATTTGCTGGTAATGGGTACTATATATAGTTCAGTTTAATTCAATACGATCAATAATTTTACCATAAATACAAACTTCCTGATTAATTATGATCATAACAATAAATCTATAGAATTACATAAATTTATAGTTTAATTCAACTTCATCAATATTTGTATCCTTGCCATCCTCAGTTGTTTTTCACAAAACTTCAATCAACCTCAAAGTAGACTTCGATACTAGCTGTGAAGAATCCGAGCAAACCAAATAATAATACAAGATAAAAAGAAACACAAAACCCAACTCACTATCAAAAACCCAATTCACACCAACAAAATTCACTTACAAGAAAATAATACTCCGATTCCTTTAATAGCAAAATCACAAAGAAAGGTTACTACCATAAAGTTACGATCAACCTTCTCGTTCTAAAATGTTTGTAGCATACACGCACACACATGATCAAATTATGTTACCCAAGTCCATATCTAACTAGCTATTTATTCTCAAGGCTAAACTCTGTGTAACTTTGGGCAAACAATTTCTATACAAGCAATCTCGCAGAATTGTAACACCACTATCTTAAAAAAATTTCACTATTGATTATGTTCCATGCATGAACTTAGAGAAGAGACTCAAATTCTCTTTACAAAAACCAAACCTAAACTCTATAACTAGATAATAAGAAAAAGAAATGGATGGCATAGGTAAAAGATGAGGGAGAAGGAAGTCGACAATAAAAAACCGTGCCTAGTTTTTTATGATTTATACAGTCCTCCCCGACCCTGTTTATATAAGGAACATGGGATAAAAATGACATAAGAATTAATTCTGTTAATTAAAAGGACCACATTACTTCTGTTAATCAACAAATTAATTCTCGCTCTTTAACTATGCTCCACTTTGTTCATAAATACACAACATAATTCTCTTTAAATAATTGACGTTTTAAACTAAAAGAAAAAAATGATGCTAAGGTCAAGTGTTAAACATGACTTAAACTGATCAAGCATATTACCAATTTATAGGTTGGAAAAAAAAAAAAAAACTAATGAAGTACCCTAGCTCGAGCTGATCGCATGTATGGGATTTAAGGATAACGTCCACGTAGTCTCTCTTCCATTCAAGTTTTGGTGTTAAATGAGCTAAGCTTTTATTTCTCAAGCCATCACTATAAAAGTTAGTACTGTAAAATCTTGCTATCCTTAAACATGAGATATGTTTAAAACTTTATTGATAAATTATTTTTCGAGTTCAATTCATTATCCATCCACAAATAGTTTTAAACATATTAATATTTTCGAACATGATTGTTTACAATTACTTTTAAAAAGTAATACCCGCATCTTCCACAAGATTCAGCATGACGATCGAAACAAATTAATAACATGTTCGGTAAAGTGTCCGACTGGGCATTAATAAAAAGTTTTATTTTTTATTTTTATTTAAAATTATTTTTTTATATTTTTTAATCATTTTAATATGTTAATAGTTAAAAATTAAATTTAAAAAATAATAAAATTTTTATTTAGATATATTTCAAAGTAAAAATATATTTTAAAAATCAATTGGTTGTTTAGGATAATTATAAAGATTAATTTTTTAAAATGATTTTTATTTGAATATATATTTAAATAATATTTTTTTATTTTTAAAATTTTACTTTTAAAACCAAAACATTAAAATAATTAAAAAAACCGGCGAAATGCAGCAGCTGCGCGAAACAGTCCCTTAATAAAGCACATGCTTTGCGTCTAGCCAATTACATTCTGACAAAAAAATGACCGCTCGATTGCGATCAGAAGGCTAATAAGCAAAGCACGGGATGACGGAGAGCCAACGTTAAAATCGAAGAAGACGTAAACAAAAAGTAAAGTGTCCTGTTTTGGCTTTCGGCAAGGCTTGCCTTGCAAGTTTGGTTTCTACCTGCTCTGTTTAATTTGTAAACAATCCAAGAAAATTGAAGTGACTTGATGGCTCAGTGACTAGCCTTTTCTTTAACTGGTTTATAAAAATGAAACCACGAAGAGCCCCATGATGAATCGGCTCCTTTTTCCTTGAATTAATAAATTGCAAGGCTCAGTTGCTTGCCATATCTCAACCTTTGATGCGTTAGACTCAAGTGTATTATTAATCTCGGGACGTTTCCTTCGGTGGGCTAGCTGCTCTCTTTTAAAGGAAATTTGCACGTAAAAGGAATGTTTTATTTCCCCCGACTTTTACCGAGACAGCGTAAGTTCGAAGTGTTCAGTAGCCAAAGTTATGATCTTGTCACAAGGAAAATAACACAGAGAGGCCGAGACCTGAAGACGTCCCCCCCTGTTTGTCGATAGAAAGCGTGCATGCATTGTATATTTCACATGTTTTTGTGTCAATTCCCTCTCCCTCTCCCTGCAGTCTCTAGCATATACCTCGAATGGGACACCATAGCCCTTTGCAGTTCCTTTTTCCTTTTCTGACATGGTCGGTCGGGAGTGGCGAGATGATGGGTGCTGTCATTTCAAGCCAAGCCAGCTGGAAAATAGTGGTTGTTGAAGAGGAAGACATCGTCGCAAAACTAAAACCAGATAAATGCTGCAATTTGAAGTGAAATCAAGATTCAAGATAGCGATAACTTGCCCGCTCCCACATATTAGACAGTGTACTGAAGCCCTGGCCCTTCCTGGTCCTCTTAGATCCTACAGGTAAACATCATGTCCTATAGGGGCCTATTCTAAAACGTTACCATATATTCTTAAGCAATTTTCGGTTTTCAATTATTTAAATCATCAAGATTTGAAACTTTCTAGCAAGTCCATCATACATCAAAAATAATTAAAACTGAAGTGGTTATGATAGCGACAATCGTTTTTCAGAAGAGCATTATAGTCAGGTTTTCTTGACGGAGAAGCTATATATATATATATATATATTGCTTGCGTTGAGAGTAAATCGTAAGCAATCATCCATGTATAATAGCTATGGCAAAATAAAAGCAAAAGCATAGTGAACATATTCAAGAAAATCTTTATCTTAATTTTACAGTGCTAATTGCTTGGCAGTCAATTATAGGTTGAGTTGGTTTTATTCGCAATTAGAGGCCTGATTGCTTCTCTCTGCATTGCCTCTAGTACGTGTTTACAGTTCAAGTGAATGCCCCTGTTATCGGTGCTAGCTCTTCTCTTCTTTTTTTTCTAAAATAATTATTTTTATTTAAAAATTTAAATTCTTAAATGAGTTTAAAATATAATTTATATTATTTTTAATATATTTTCTCAAATAAAAATAGTTTGAGCTTGGAACGTGCCTGTGCTGTGTCTTTGAAAAAAAAACCCAATATCCTAAATTCCTAAAAAGCAACAGACTGTTGCTATATCCTGTACTGTGGGAGAGTATCACTCTCTCTAACATCATGTTGAAAAAATAATTTAATTTAAAAATTGAAGTTATTAAATTAAATATTAATATATTATTTTTTAGTATTTTTCTCTTAAAAAAAAGGATACGGCTGAATCCATGAATAATTTACAGGAAGAGGAAAATGATTGTAAACAATCCTTCTTAACCCTGGTAATCCCTTATGCTCTATTGATGGAAGAAAACTTTACCATGCCACATGCTCGATTGTTGCGACATCCAGGAAAAGAGGATGTTGGAAAATTGAAGCCCCCAATCGGACAGAACAATGATGAGCAGTTAAACTTACGGCACACGAGTGTAAAGTAGCTTTAACATGATCACAATCGAAAAACAATTGGGATTCCACGTAGGCGATCTCCTAAGATGTTCCTAAATCTTCTTCTACTCGGATTCTGTCTTTGGTTTTGAACTTCATAGGTAGACAGATGTAACTAACTCCATCAGCTGAAATGACTTTTTCAAGAGATGGAATTACCATAAAGGAATTGGTTTGACTTCGTGACTATGACATGCTCTGACGTATTGACTTAAATCATTACACCATTACGGCAGGCGACCATGATTCTAATCGAAGAAATGGTAAGTGGAGCACAATGACCGTTAATAGATTGCTCGAGGAAAAACTAGAATGGACGAAGACCACCTCCAATGAGCACTCGATTATTATTATTAAAATTTAAATATTATGAACAAAATCAAATAAAACCTTGTCGATTTAAAATAATTGAAGACTACGGAATTTCCACGGTAAAAAAGTATTCAGCCCTTTTTTTCTTTAAAAAGTCAAGGTTATGAAAAATATATTTTTAATCTAATGTGAAAAATACAATGTGAACAGTTTTTTCATGTATTTTTAAATAATTTAAGTTATAAGTTAATTTCATAATTTTTACTTGTATCAACTACCATCTTTTTTAAGAATTAATATAATTTAATTTTAATATTCGTATTACCATTAACATTAAAATTATAACAATAATAAGAATATAAATAATAACTAGAGGTAAAATAAAATAAATTTAAATTTTAAGAAGTATCAAAAGCAAAACAAACATCAATTAAAAAAAACTAAAATCATTAAGATTACAACTCAAATGACATAATTGTTTTCAGGAGTTCGTATGTATTTTTCTACAAATTAGATAGAAAAAAGCTCTACCACAACCCGATCGAATCTCCTCTGTAGGTATGAGTTACACCATTAAAAAGTGAACAACACGTTGCTCCTAACATCACAACAAAACTAGGACTTTAGCCATTTGCATGGTGTATCGCACGTTATTTAAATAGAGTGAAGGCAGTGATGGGTTAACATGTGTTTGTTGTATGTATCAATGATATTTTTTTATTAATATTTAAAAACTAAAAAGTATTAAGATATCCTTGATAAATTTAAAAATAACAACAAAATCAGTTGGAAAAAATCAAAACAGCCTAACAAATAGCCTTTATTTTTTTAAAAAAAATTACAAGTTTAATTTCACCATTTTACTATTTTTTAAAAAAACACACAAAGAAGCATCTCCATACATGTATAGTTATTTTTCTCTTTTAATGACATAACCGCAACTTGATTTTTCACCTTTTTAAGAAAAAAACAGAAGAGCCCCTCGCCCAAATATCATTATTATTTTGTTTTTAAAGATAAAATAGTAATCACACTACGACAAAAAAAAATGTCTAAATCATCTTATCTTCAACCAGATGAACACAGTCTATGAAAAAGATATTTCTATCCCAAATCACAAGCTTAATCGGTTTTCTTAGAAGAACACAATTATATTTACATTACTCCAGTCCATAAATTTTTATATTTAGGACTGTAGTAAAAGATTAAACTCATCCAGGTTCTTCTCCTCTCTCTTTTTTGAACGTTTTATTATGACGGTGAAAAGAACTCTGAACTTGTCTACATCCATGTTCAGTTAATCTCTATTTCTTATTTTCTGGTCAAGATCGTTATTATCAATTGCATCTTCATCAAAATTGTGTCATGCATCCACTTTTTTTTTTTTTTTTAATCTGTGCTATTTCACCTAAATTGTTAGCCGTGCATACTAAAAATAAAAATCACCGCCAGCAAAAGGAAAGTTTAAAAAGAGTTGTCGTGAAGAGTCAGATGTAGGGAATTTCAGGGGGGTAGTGAGGGGACAAACTAAATTGTACATGCAAAGCTGTAAGAGGGCCCCTCGCGAGAGATTTGGTTGGTGCAGCACATGCTGAGATCTTCCCTGTCTTCTTTTTTCGTTTGCTAGCATCCATTTTGACCTCACAGTCCTTGCCTTCCCTGTTCAGCAATCCTCAATTTAATGCAAAAATATAGATTTTGTGACTGCTTGCTAAATAAAATTATAATATGCCACACTGAAGAATTATTTTAATTTATGAACTTAAATTATCAAATGAAATTTAAAAAATAATTATATATCACCGCACGTATCATGTCGATCTATGAACAGAAGTTAACCCAATCTAGGTAGGTGGATCACCATCCTGTCGGCATCAAAGAAACTTTTCATGCTCTTCCCGCACCCCCCGCTGTCCGTACATTTTGCAAATGTTGCTCTCCTCGTGAAACTTTTAATCGCGGGCCGTGAGATTGGGGAAATCGTGATATTTGTAATGAGTTCTCCGGCAAGACTGCGAGGTGGAGATGTTTCACAAATTTATTGACGGCAACCCCACATGTTGCTTGGTCACAAGGCATCATATTCTGTTTCGAATGTGTTATGTCTCATGTAACTGTGACGTGGTGTCTGCTCTGCTCAAGAGTTGCATTGATGGCTTGAAAATAATTTAGTATATTAGTCTACAATAGCGCTACTTGAGTCAGTGATTTTTTTAACATGAGAAAAAAATATCTCAATTTGTTAGGAGTTATTTTATATTTTTATTAAACCCGGCTTAACATATTTATATTAAAATCTCTTCACTTTATTTATTTTATAAATTAAAAAAAAACATACTAAATTAATATTAATCAACTCATTAAATTCGTGATCTAGTTATTTATTATATAGTTAAAAATACAAAACTAATTCACCGTGAACTCAATACTTAATTACAAAAATTTACATTAAATGATGAAACTATTTTTTTAAAAAAAAAGTCTAAAAGAATAAAAAAGTAGAAAAACCTAAATGCCAAATAAAAAGTGTGAATGATCTATTATAACAAAGCCCACGTATGTGGGCCAAAAATATCCAAGTAAAACATGAAAAAAAATCAAAAGATAAAAACCAAAGGGTCCAATACAAAAGATCCAAATGTGTGGGCCTAAGTGGCGATCTCATCTTCCTCCGCGTGCTTTAAACTTGAGCTATTACATGATGTTTGTTATTAAACAATTAAAAATATATGTTAACTAGGTTTACTGTTGGTTGAGTAAATCCAACATTAGCTTTTTTAGTTGTTAGTATTATAGATTATTTACCCGAGCAATATTAGAGATTGAGTTAACTTTTTTGTTAAATGAAAAAAAAATATATAGATATTACAAATACTTTTTTCTAGCAGAAATTTTTTCTAACTATTTGAAAATTGATTTTATATAATTTAATTGATTTTATGGGTCTATAAACAACATGTTAGATTTGTAAAAATTTAATTTGACTAAAAATAATTTTAAGATATTATTTTAATACTGAGATAATAATATATTAAATTAATTTGGATCAACATGAGTTAACAAGTCAAACCTATGATCTAGATTATGAGACTATAATAACTTGAAAAACAAAATTAAAAAAAATTATAAAATTTAACTTCTACTCAGTCTAATATTGAGAGATGATTGAAAAAAAAATCAATTCAAAAAGAACTTAAAAACACAACCTGTAATTAAAGGTATAAGATCAATATAACTTTATATAAAACAAATCAAAATAAATTATAAATTTTAATTTCTAATCAACTTAATAAAGGATTTACCAGGTCTACCCGAGTTAAATCAAGTTATTTTTTTATTTTTTTCTATAAAATTATTTTAATTTAATAACCTAGGTTGTATGTTTAACAGGCTTACTCAAGTTATTTTTATATATAACCTAGGTTATATGAGGTCAAGATAATCTCATAGAAAAAAATAAAAAATAACCTGGTTTATGGAGGGTTAAAATGTCCATCCCAAAATCTATATTATGAAAATATGATAACTTAATAAAAAAATAAATTTATTATTAAATGATGAATTTATTTTAAAAAATATTGATTTAAGAGAAAGAAAAAAAACAAAGTATTATTTTAACAAATAATGATTAAGAAAGTAATATTAAAAAACTCCAATCAATATGAATATATATATATATATAAAAGAGGCAATCAAAAACAGGAAACTGAGGTACTCGGTGCGCTTGTCTTTTGAAAGAAGTGAACTGAGACAACTTGGGCCAAGCTTGCCTGAAGAAAAGACTAACGAAAGAAAGAAGAAGATGACATGGGCCAAACTAATTAAACAAAAGTCTGCATAGCATGAATGTTAGCAGACACCTACCATTGATGATTTTCTCTACATGGATTTGCCTCAAAACGGTGATAACATCATGCTGGTAGCTAGCAGCTGGGGAATGTATGCTGAATCCATCGAGTCAGGCCATTTTACGACCAGCCTCGGTGCTTCAGCTACTTAGTGGTGACCGTGTATCAGAGACTAAGCTATTTTTTTAATTTTTTATTTAAAAATATATTAAAATAATATTTATTTTTTTATTTTTTAAAATTTATTTTTAATATTAATACATCAAAATAATTCATAACTATATAAAAAATAATTTTACAATAAAAAAAACATATTTAAATTTTGGTGAAGTAGTGGTGTCGTTGTGGCGAGAAGACAAAACAAACGCTAAAAGTTTAAACTTAAAAAAACAAATCTAAACATGGATGATTTTAAAATTAATGTTTCTTTTTATGTTACTTAAATGTGAAATTTCAGTATCTAAATTAGTTAATTTGTAAGTCTGGGGACGACGACTTTGCGAGATTCATATGATTCAAAATCGATGCTTGTGAAGTAAGGGGAAAGCTAAAAGTCCCAAATTCATATTGTTCATGAAGCTGAAAAAAAAGAAATAACTAATATAGGTTTCATTTAGTTATATGAACGAACTCTAATATCCATTAATATACCTTCCTGAAACTGGATATTGAGCATAATTTTGAAAACAAAGCAAAGGAATAGCAACGCAAGAAACGAGATCCATCTTTAAAGACTTTCAATACAGTTTATAAGTGACGGGAAAGAAGAATTCAAGAAGATGAGGAGGACACCTTTGGACAAGCATTTAACGACATTCAAGTCATATATATATATATATATATTTCAAATGCATTGTATTATTATCAATTTTACCTTCAAGCTATTTTTATTTCAATCTTAGTTATCTTCAGTCAATTTTGAATTTTTAATGAAAAATGTTAAGTTTCCTACAACAACATTGTTGATCACAAACAGGGTATAATTTGAATGGAAAATACCTTTGAAAAAAAACCAAAACACTAATTGAGAATTTCTAAAAGTTTGTGGGTTTTTTTTTTTCAAAAGAAATTTCACAAACAAGATGTATTATTTTTTCCTCTCCATTTTTATTTCATGTCTAGAAGTTTATTGAATCTTTTTTTTCTCTTACAAATATAAATAATATTTGCAACTCGAGTATCATATATGTTATCTATACTTTTATAATAGATTTTTAAATATTTTTTTCTTTTGATATTTTATTATTAATTTTTATTTGTGGTATATCCCAAAAAGACTCTCTTTCACCAATTTATTTCCTTCCTTTCCCTCCTATTCCTTTATATTTATTTATTTGATTTTTTTTAAAATCTCAATACCAACCATCCCAACTCTCTTCTCTTTTTATCCCAAATCTTGTCTTTTTACCACACAAACACCGTGTAGGGTGGGTGTTCACAGTGAGATTGAGAAAGGGGTTCCAATCAATATGGATTAACAAATTATTTTTTAAATTTCAAATATTTCTTTGCTCTTTTTTACAAAAAAAAACTTTTAGACAAGGAATTTAAGAGTTATTATTAATATAAATAGAGATGCAGAGAAAAGACTAGGTGGGATATGGCGAGTCCAAAATTATAAAGGTGAGTTTTTGTTACTTCTCTACCATTTAATACCATTTTTTTTACCTCAACTTGCATGAAGAATTGATTCTGCTTGAAATTATTACAATTTTTTATTCTTTACACTTTTGAGATAAAATCATTAACATGGAAACCTTTTTTTGAATTTAACTTGTATGGGAACTTTTTTTTAGAACAATTAAAGCTAAAACCTATGATTTTAGTGTAATTAACTTTTTCTTGCTTTATTTTATCAATTTAATATGGCCATTATAGATCTTGGAAATGGTTTTTTTTGTTACAAGGAAGGCTTTGATTTTGTGTTTTAATTGATGGATTTGTTTTATCATTGATTTTAGGTTAGTTGTTTTTTTTTGTTTGTTTTGAAAATAAAAATAATGTTTTTGTTGAATATTATTGATAGAAGAAAATAAAAAATAAAAATTATTGTTTTGGTTAATCGAACTGGCCAACAACAGGAATATATGAGCTTAAAAGTCTATATATGATTGATTTTAATTTAAATTGTTAGTTCAATTTTTTGTTTTAGTTTCTTTTTATTTATTTATTTCTTTGCTATTAATAAACGTTTTGTATTTATATGGAGATGGGTTTTTAGAATTATTAACAAGTTTGGCTTTGATTTCATATATGTATTTTAATTGATGAGTTTGCAAACATGAGAGTTTTGCAGCTAGTTACTGAGATTGTCAAACAATATCTTTTATATTTTTATAAAAATAATATGTTTTTTTTATTATATAACAAAGATGCTTTCAACTTTTTTCAGTTTGATTATATATATATATATATATAT